>CM075862.1:50451197-50719997 GCA_037975125.1 Latrodectus hesperus | reverse complement strand
TATATATATATATATATATATATATATATATATATATATATATATATATATATATATATATATATATATATATATATATATATATATATATATATATGTATATATATATATATATATATATATATATATATATATATATATATATATATATATATATATATATATATATATATATATATATATATATATATATATATATATATATATATATATATATATATATATATATATATATATATATATATATATTTGTGGATTGTTCACCACGCACAGCAAAAATAACTTCTTCATATACACTAGACTTTGACGATGATATTTCACTAACTATATTATTAGCATCTGAATGCGGTGTGAAAAATGTTTTGAATTTCCTATGCCCCGAAAATGACAAAGGAGGAATTCCGAAACGTCCCTTTCATTTAAAAACTGAACTAAATCAGATTATCACGAACCCAAACGGTATAACAGAAGTCATATTTACTCGTCATGGGAAAATATTAATTAAAACAAATAACCCAGAAACTGCCACAGAGATTAGTTGTATCCGACGTATTCTTGGAGTTCCTGTCAACCCGCAAATTAAAAAGAGAGCTATACATCAAAATTTCTATTAACAAATATCCCATTAGACTTGGATTTAAACCTGATCGCGGAGGAAATTAACCGAAACGAGTTAATAGTATCAAACATAAGATACTTTTACTAAGAAAGGATCACCCTAGCTTTCTGAAAATATACTTATCACCATTTATGGCTTCAATATACCACAAGAAATTTGTTTATTCTATTTGCGATTTAAAATAAGACTTTTCGTTGACAAAGTTCGCCAATGTAGCACATGCTATAAATTCTTCCATCCCACTAAGCAATATAAATTGCAAACTCCAATATGCAAACAATGCGGCTCGGCACATGAACACAAAACATGCTCTTCTAATACAATTATATGTGTAAACTGCAAAGGCAATCATTTAGCTGATTATTTATCGTGCCCATCTCGTCTTGAAGAAAAAAGATTTCTAAAATTCAAAGCAGAAAATGATTTATCCTTTATCGAGGCGAGGCGACAATTCAAGTCACCTAAAGATTCTTTCGTTGGAATTATCCGTTCGGCACAACCTAGTGGGATCAACAAGAGAGAAATTGAAGAAGGTATCAATACAGCAGTATCCAGAGTGAAAGAATCATTTAATAACATATTATCGAAACTAATTGCTTTTTTCGAGGTCAAATTACAAGCTCTATAAACTTGACAGGATGAAATGATGACAAAAATGCTCTCGTTATTAAATAACACAATTGAAATATTCGCATTAAAAACACAGGAACAGACTGAATTCCCTAAACGAAAAACTACCCGAAAAAATCCTGGGCTAAGATCTTCCCAAAATAAAAATGGATCAAATACTAATTTAATTCCAGAAATATCCAAGGACTTTAATTTTGGATTAACCTCTGAATTCAGTCAAACAATAAGTGAGTGCTTAGCCATGGAGGAGAGCACAAATAGCCCTCCATAGTACAAATACACAGGTACTACTTTGAGGCGCTTTCAAATTTTCTGTCTGTTTTTATCTCATTTTTCCTATATCTTCATTCATAATAAGTTTTCTGTTCTATACTGGAATGCTAGAAGTATCTCTAACAAGTGCCCATATTTTAATATCTGTTATTTTACTTCAACAAGTGTTATTGCTATTCAAGAAACTTTTCTGAAAAAAACAAGACCCTTTCTTTTTAACCAATAAAATTTCATTTCGCAGTGACAGAGACCGTGGTCGGGGAGGAGGTCTCCTAATTGCCATAGATAAATCATATCCAACTCAAATCTACAACCCAACACGTCTTTCAGATGAAGGTCGGGAACTTTTGGTTGTAAAAGTATCACTTTCTTCTTTAAACCTTTTCATAATAAATGTATAAATCCCTACTGGAAAATTTTCAAGCGTTTGGTTAAACAGTATAATCCAAGGTATCAGATCACCTTTCATTATTCTTGGAGATTTCAACGTTCGACATACCGATTTCGGGAGTCTCACCAAATCTCCCTAAAGTCTTGAGTTCTACGATTGGATACAGAAAAGTAACTTTTGCCTCTTGAATACTAAGGATCCGACGCATTTTGGTCCACATCACAACCCCTCTCTTATTGATTACTGCATAGTCTCATCAGATATCTTTCATTTGTGCATTATCCATATCCATCCAGATTCGTTCGGTAGCGATCATGTACCTATGAAAACGGTTATTTCTATCAATAGTAAAAACCCACAATGGAGAGCGTGGATTCTGTGGACTGACTTTTTTACTTCATTTAACCAGCAGTTAAATAACAAATTAGAAACTATCAACAATTCAGTGATATCTGTCAACATAATTTAACTAAATTTCGAAAATGTCAAAAGTTCCCGTATAAATCCTACCCTCCTTGGTGTAATTCAAAATGTAGCTATTTATTAGAACAAAAAAGAAGACTTTGGCGTATAGCCAAAAGGTCTTGTAAAGGGAACACATGGATACAATATAAGAAGATTGCAGCCGAACTCCACTCCTACATATTATCCATGTCTCGCTGTTTCTGGCAGAAAACTATGTCATCTGCTGGACAGTCCAAAGATATTTACCGTATTCTAAAAAACCTTCAAAATGAATATCCATATGTAAAGATTCATATCTATATATAATGGAAGGATCCAGAGCAATAACTGACGATATCGCTCAAGCAAATCTTTTTGCAAACTATTACTCTACATATCCTATTTCTGAAGGAATACCACTAGATTTCAGCACAGACTTCAAGTATTCATACAACCAACCTTTTTCATTGACAGAACTACAGAAAAAAATTACCCTATGTAGAAAGCCATCAGCTGGTCCGGACAAAATCTCGGCAAAGATACTTCAAGGCATAGATCATAATAACCTTAACTGTCTCCTAAATATTATAAGTAAATCATGGATAACAGGAATAGTTCCAGAGATATGGAAAAAATCTATTATTATCCCCATTCTAAAACCAGGGAAAAGTTCTGATGACATCAAATTCTACCGACCTATTTCTCTTACTAGCGTTTCTTTGTAAAACTGTTGAGCGCATGATTATAAAACGGCTCACCAACCATATATATTCATCACCAATCCTCAACATAAATCACCACGGAGTTTTGCCAAATAGTGGATGCGACAGCATATTATCTATCATACATCATTCAATTATATCTGCTCGATCCCCCAAAAAGTTTATTGTGTGTGTCACTGTAGATATTGCAAAAGCTTATGATTCAATATGGCAGGATGCCTAATTTTAAAGCTATTAAATGCAAATATTAAAGGTAATGCAGCACTATGGATTCATAATTTCATCATAAATAGAAGTTTCCAAGTTAAATGGAGGGGTGAGGTATCAGACCAAATGTCCTTACATAGGGGTGTCCCACAAGGAAGTGTATTATCTCCTTTCCTTTTTACCATATTTATGACAGACATTTATGAAATAATTCCCGATGGCATTTAGTGCTATATTTATGCAGGTGACATAATATTACTGCATAAATCTACAAATCTAGAATAATTAGAAATCAAACTGACAAATGCTCTTATCAAACTACAGGAGTAGTGCCAACAATGGAAACTCACGGTGAATCCTCAAAAATGTTCCGTCATTAACTTCTCGACAAGGAGGAAACAGCCTAAATTCAGTTTATATATTAATTAGAAACCTATTCGAGGGACCATCATGTACGAATTTTAGGTATGTATTTTTCATATAACTTTACTTTCCGGCATCATTTCATATAAGAGAGTAAAGCCACGCTAAAGAAGTTGAATGCCCTGAAAGCAATTGCAAGCAATAGGTGGGGTGCACGAACATTTCACCTAATAAAGATAGCCCAGTCTTATATTGTCAGTGGGTTGGATTATGGATGTCATGTATTCGTCGCTGCCAGTAAATCAGACTGAAGAATCCTAGAGACCATATCACACCGCTATGAGAATTGCTACAAGGCTTCCTAAATGAACACCCATCCCAATTCTTCTTCAAGAAGCCGGAGTTCTTCCTTTATCAACAAGGCATGAGATGCTATCCTTAAGATTCTATGTACGAAACATTTGTAAATGGAAACTATCTCTTTATGCTATTTGGTGGAATAAAATTTCATTCAATCACATGAATAGTGGCTAACCACTGGCTATCAGAACAAAAGACTGGTTTTCTTCTCAAGAAATTCAAGTAGACCAATTATTAAAAAACCCAATTTTAATTCCTCCAAACAGAATTGAAGGAAATCCAGTAAACGTAATAATCAAATATTCAGGCTTGCCTTTCCAGTCGAAAAATTACTTAAAGATATTTTTAATAATTTTAATGAATATTATAACTTTATTTGGCAGGACTATGTTAAAAATTTTACCGACGCTTCAAAACAAGGCTCAAACCTGGGAATTTCAGTTTTCAATTCTAAAACCAATATGTCGATATCAGGAAAAATAAACTCTCTAAACTCAATATTTACCGTAGAGGCAATGACTTTGCTTACTGCTATATCTAAACTTTGTGTACAGGCAGAAAGATATATAATCTTCACTGATTCATATTCATGTCTCAAATCTTTATCTACTTGCAATCAAACATCTCCTATTATCATTCAAAAAATAAATAAAAAATTTTATTAGCAGTGCAAACTTGTCAAGAGATACGATTAATTTGGATCCCGGGACATTCGGGAATCCAGGGAAATGAGATAGTTAATTCTCTAGCAAAATCCGCAATTTTCAGCCCTTATTGTCTGAAATCCATATCTCCCGAAGACTTTGGACATCACATAAAAAAGTATTCCAGCTTAAAGGATTAAACAAGTGGGAAAATAGCAAATATGCTTCCAATTTCTCACACTTGATACCCATAGGCAAAAAACACTTACTCTATTCAGAATCTCGTTTAGAAGATATATTCCTATCTAGGGTCCGTACCCGAACCTATCCTACAAAATCTGTTCTATAGAGATTCCACATTTCCCCCACAGACCGTTGTCTGTGTGGGAAGCCTGAAACAATCGATCATATTCTATTATCTTACCCTTTATATATGATATTTATGAGAAATGATCTCCGTAAATCCTTGGGAATCGGAGCTTTATAATTTTCTTGGATGTTTGAACTGTCCGCAAATCCAAAAGTGAAAAATCGAGCTTTATGCGAATTCATGAAAAAACTTCCAGATGTTGACACAATGATAATACGTCATAAAAACGTCATCCAGTGCTTATCTATCATTGGAGAACTTTTGTCTTTGATTATCGAAGAGGAACCATGTTGTAATCCCATGAAACCTGTCTGCTGAGTGCTAATTTAGATTCGACGGACTTTGTATCAAATACAGTCATGAACAATCAACAATAAGTATCAATCCAACAATACGATACCAATCAATCAACTATTTGTGTGCCTTCTCTCCTCAATGTGAGATATAAGCAACTTTAGCAAAGAGCTCCAAAACTGCCGGCCACAACACAACCCAACCCTTTGACATAAAGAACGCCATGAACTCGTTGAAATGTTGCAGACTATATGATCCCATAGGACATCCTTAAAGAATTTCTAGAATGTCTTTCTCGATTGTTTGTGGCGTAGGTAAAACGTAATCGGACGTCACGCATATTTTAAACCAATGAGAATTTACTATTCCGATTTTATTATTATTGAAATGTGGTAATATAAGTATTTGCATAAATTTATTAATATAGAGAACTGATCTGAATATCTCATGAATCATAACAGAGTGTCTACTAAAATATTTTTCCAAGCAAGCTCAAAGTATAATAACATTTGGCTTACTTAGATATACAGCAAAGTACAACATATATAAATTTTTATGTATCTATTTTAATACTCCTAGCTTATGCCCATTATTGCATTTTCATTGTTATGTAGATATTTATCATTACTAAACAGGAAAATGACACTCTAAAGTATTGTTCTTATTCTCAGGTATTGCAAGTATACGAACATGTTTTTATATTCAATATATATATGGGACTCCAAAAATAATCTTTATTTTAACTATTTCTTTAATTAGGAAAAAATAAAATTCTTAAAGAAATTGCAGAAATTTTTCAGAAAACTATTACAAGTAATATAAAATTTATGTTTCCTTAATAATATACAGAAACAAAACATCACATTTTTCAAGTAATTAAATATATATAGTTTTATATATATATATATATATATATATATATATATATATATATATATATATATATATATAGTTTTTTTAAACAAAACGAATGTCGTTCATTAAAAATATGTTTTATGTTTTTTTTAATTGTTTGGTTGTAATGAAGAAATATTGCTTCTTTTTCATGTTTATGTTATTAAAAATTATGATGTGATTCTTTAATTAAAACCGTTTTTAAAAAGGAAAACCTTATATTGTAAGACTAGCATTAGTAAACGACACTTCGTATGCGATAATGGACGATTTGCAGTGCGTGTGTGTGTGTGGCCTTACCCTTTAAATTTTATATTATTATTTAAGTTTAAGTGCCTTTTTTTAATTGTTTGAAATTTATGTTCACTCTCTAAATCAAAATTCCGAATGAACTTTCTTCCATGATCAATAAAATATTGTATATTACATTCGAATACTTTATATCATATCAACTCGACACATAATATGTTACGCGAAGTAATACAGGAATTATATAATACGTTAACACGAACAGCTTGTACTTTCCTAATTTCGAATACTTGTCCTGCAAAGCAATAAAAAATATTTAAGTAGAAGATTAATATTTATTATCCCAAAAACAAATTTTGTTAATATTTAAAATTGAAATTAAATATACTGACTAATTACATTTATAATTAATTTTTTGGGGCTACTTGTGATTAAGGATTGACATAAACTTGAAACTTCAGAATCAAAAAGTACAGTTAATGTAGAAACATGCTCATTGAGATATTTAGTTGGTGTATCCATTTTATCAAAATCGCCGCCCACCCTGCCTAGTGATCAGAGTGCCTGACTGCGGATAGGGAGGTACTGGATTCGAATCCCAGTTCGGGCATGAATGTATTTTCTCTCTTTGTCCTTTCCATGTATGAATGGGTTGTGACTGGTTGCCTAACCTATAAACGGGTTCCTACGCATGTGTGTACTGAAGAAGTCGGACTCCACACAAAAATGTAGTCAGTCGGAAAAGTGGAGCAACACGCACTCCATAATACCAGCCTATCTGGCACAAGACAACAACAACAATAACATTTTATTAAAAGTCTAAGATAAATTTTGAGAAAATATTTCAATAATAGTCTTCCTTAATTTCTGCTATTTCTCAACTAATAAATACATTTTTTCATTAAGTTACAAATAGATGTAAATGATTCATAAAAATATATACTGCTACTATAGCATTCTATGAAATATTACAATTATTTCCATTGAAAAAGGTAAATTAGTGTAAAAGGGTCTTAAGAAAGAAAACACTTTTATAAAAAAAATACTTTTTTTCAATAGTTTCATATTTGCAATCATTTATGCATTTTCATATAAGAAAACAGGAAAAATAAATAAGAATTTTTTGGATTGTTCATTAGGAACAAAATTTATTTTTTATGTTAACAAGGGACAGTTTAAAAACGCCTGAGAAAAGATTATATTTAGCAAGCCCCAATTTATTTTAAAATCAATAAAATCTAATGTATCAAATCTATTAAAAAATCCTAACGAAAAATATTATTCTTAAAAATTAGAAACTTTTTGGATATGAGTTTATCAGAAAATGTGCCAGAGGGACGTAGACATGATGTCAAAACTGACTACTGTCTATCAATGTCATGACGTCAAAACTGACTATTCTTGACTGCCTTAGAAAGAAAACTTTTTTATGATGAAATGAGATAGGCAATTGGATTTCGAAAGCATAAAACTAACTTATTTTATTTAATTAGGAAACATGGGATTTTAAAAATTAGGAAAATTATTAAGCCTCTCTCTCAGCTGTCTAATTAACATTTGGAAATAAAATAAGTTACACTGTTTTTATTTCAAAATTTTTGCAAAATTTTACTTTTATTAAATTTGAAAACATTTGAAGCTTATAAGAGATATTTTTATACGGTCTATTATATTTTTTAAAATATTATTCTGTAAGATCACTTACATATTTTATGATAACCTGATTTATGATAAAACTGTATACATTTTTTTTATAAAAAATATTTTTAAAAGTTGAAAACAGAAATACATGTGAAAATTTACAAGATGTTTTTCTGTGTTAGAATATCAGTCCTTGATTCTAAAGGAAGCTAAAGTTATTGCTTGTCTCTTAAAAAAATTTAAACATAAAAATTTTTTATATTTTTCTCACATAACTATATTTTTTAGATAAATTATAATGATAAAATGAGTAATAATTAAAAAAATAACGTTTATTTTCGTTTTAATAGATAATTTCAGTGTAATAATGAATGTTATTATCCGAGATTTTTTTTTTTTATCTGTTACTGATATTCAACTTTTGACAATTGAAGTGATTTTGAATCAGTTTTTTCGATTATAATATTTCGGTAGATTTCATGTGAAATTTGAAATATAATGTTAAATTTTAAAAAAAGTAAAGAAAATATTAAAAAAATAAAAAAATTTTAATAAAATCTGATGATTTTTATTAAATTAAATTTTCCTAAATCACATATTACTCAAGTTTGTGTGTTTTTGGATAATCGAAATCAAAATAAAAAATAGAAAGGACTGTGGAAATAATATGAAGAGATACGCATACAATCGAATAATTAGATTAAATATATGACATAATACATACACACACACATATTGTGGACTGGCACTTGAATGCACCATTTGGTTAACGGGCCCGTTTGTTACATGTTCGTTGTTAATCTTGACGCTGTAATATTTGTGAACAAGAATTATCAGCTTTTGCCACTTTTATCAGAAAACGTGCTCTTTAATGGCGAAGGAAAATATAATTTTGAGAAAGTAACGATATTTGGGCTCATCGTGGCGAAGTGGTGAAAGTTGCTGTTGCACCAGCATGATTCCCTGTACCTAGCTTTGAATTGAGTTCTATAAGTTTGATAGAAGGATTAGGGTGGAGTGTTCGTGATTTTGAAACAAGGACTAAGCAGAAAACCCCCAATACTTGGCCTGCCACTCCCAGAGGTATCAATTCACTTGGAGGACATTGCGACCACGACATATTTAACCTGCCCCAGCCGCCTTTAGTGAAAGCCATGGATTTTCGGTTAAGCCGGGATTCGATCTCACTACCTTCTGATAGTGAGAATGACGTTCTAACCAACCAAGCCACCGTGGTCTCAAATTACGGGAGTGCTCTCTTCAGATAATAGGATTATTGGTTCGATCCCAATTACTCTTGAATAAAGGGAGATGGACGTTACGCTTCTGCATTTCAGTAAATGGGACAGTATCGTCATTGTGCTAGGTGACGATAACTTACAGGTGAAGCTATTGATATCAAGAGAAGATGTGATTGGATAAGAGCTGCTATTGACGCCTAAGCAGTGTTTTTCCATCTATCATTCTTGGTTAGATTTAGGATTTTTTTCGATAATTTTAAGTTTGATTTTGTTGTATTAGAAATCCGGTAATTACAAATTTGTCGTTTGTTGTTTATATAGACAGACTTTATCATAATTGTACCTCACAAGCACACTAATGTTCTAATTTTTTTATTATAATATTAAGCAAAAATACATGAAATTTTTGCTATATGCATTGAATATATGCTGAATACATTGAATGTACAATCATCGGATTTAAAAAAAATTATAGGATTTAAAATTAAAACCAAGTCCAATTATTGAATTTAATTCAAATGCAGAATGAAAATTTTGTAAAAAGAGAAAAGACTAAAATAAAATCATAAATTTTCAGTAGATATGATGAAAACTATACATTAAATAATTTAATAACACATTGCAACATTAAAATTTTTTAATTGTTTATAAATTTTATGCGAATTCGTTCTATGTAAGAAGACAAATATAATTTACGGAAAGCAAAATTTACAAATCCCACTCATAGAAAAGTAGGGTCCAATATTTTCATTGTAATATATTTTATGTACAATAATTAGAAGGCGTGCTTAAATATACTTTAATCGTGAATAATTTACAAATTATTACAAAAATTAATTGAAAAATTAACATTATAAATAGCAAAAAGAGTATGAAATATCATAATGTAACAATAAATGTGTGAAAAATATAATTTTCTTTTGATCTAAAAGCCTCAACGAAATCTTTTAAAAGACTAACAAATTGTATTAATTGTTAATATTGTTTTTTCTGTCATTAGAATGGGTATGCACTAATTACTCAAAACTGAAGAATCGTCTACTTTGATAAATTACTTGGCATCTAACAATAAAAATAATTACGTGAAATGATCAAACAAGAGTTGTATTTGGAAAAGAATAAAATCTCCACAGTTAAAAAATTATTCAATATACACAGTGTTGTTGGCGCACATTCACATATATATGTAAACTATTACACAAGGCAGCATTAAATGGTATTGTTTCTTCTCTCTGTTCTAAATTAAAAAGAAAACATTATTAGAATATACAAAAATAAAAATGGTGAAAAATCTAAATTCCTACCCTGAAAGTTTGTTAATCTGTCAATATTTAGTTCAAAAGAAAAGCGTATTTGGTGAAGTGTTTGTAATCCATAAAATTATACTTCATCTGGCAGTTACCATTGTAACACGAAAAGAATAGCATTTTTTATTGTATCTGTCAATGGAATTTCCTCGTTATTTACAAAAATATCTCCAGTTGAATTTGTTGTTTCTGCACATTTTTCTTTCCGCATTCATATCAGAAACCTACTTTAACTGCTTTCCACATTAAAATTGCAAATTAGACATGTCATTAACACAGTTTTCCCCCCATCTTTTTAATTAGTACCATAATAGTTTAGGAAATAAAAAAAACAATAGTATCATTTTCTAAAAATATAATTAAAATATCGTAAAAATTTTGAAATGCGTAATATATTTGGTCTCTCACAAGGGAACAAATAATAACAGTCCAAAGTGAAAGAAGAAAAGTAATTTTGGATTTTCTATCAAACATTTGCGTTTATAGTAGTAGTTCCTTTGATTTCAAAGATCTCTTCACCAGCGTTAACATTCACATTGACAAATTAAATGATCTTTTATATTTTTGTTTTCAAGATTATAAATATTAATATTAATTTTGTATAGTGGAATAACTTGGTTAAAATATGTATTCATAACAACTTTATATATCATGGTGTAAATATTTTTATTCAGAATTATGATATTCCACAAGATTCTCTAATTTTTCAAGTATACTCGCAAATTAATTTTTACATTATTTTGGAAAAACTTTTATATATCAGTATCCTTTTGCTTTTCAGTATATTGATGACTTAATTATTTTCAATGATTATGTCGATGATTATTATTAGATTATATAATGATAGGAATATTAGATTTAATGCAATGAATCGTATCTACAATATTATAATAATTATAATTTCACAAGAAATCGAATGATACAGTTAATTAATCATTTTAAAGACAATGACATTCCTGTTAAGTTTATTTTAAAATATGTAGGAAATAAGGAATCGTTTGTAAGATTAAAGTTATGCGTAGTTTCTGCAACTTAGTAGGGTCAATAAATATGTTTTCGTTTATAAAATGTTTTTTTGTAAATTTATTTTTGTGTTCTGTGCAGTCTTAGAAGATAATAAAAACACTCTTCTCCATAAATTAAGGATAAGGCAAGTTTAGGCAAAGAAAGAGACAGAAGCAAAGCAAATGTGACTTATTTGTAAAGTCTATTTGTCAAACAAAAGGTAAAGAGCAAAAAAGATGCAAGATGTTTGACATCATTAATAAAAACTGCGATTTTTACTCTCTGGAGCAAATTTTAAAAAAGAAACTATTTACAAAAACCAATATTACATGGTTGGTATGATAGTTAATACATAGTATGCCCCCTAGACGATGCAATATAGGCCGTACAACGCCTAGGCATGCTGAGTATCGAATTTTCGATCTGATCTTGGGGAATATTACACCACTCATCAAGCAATGCTCTCCGAAATTCCGATAGATATGTAGGAGGAGGCTGACGGGCTGCATATCGTCGGCCAAGCGTGTCCCACATATGCTCTGTTGGATTCAAGTCCGGTGAATATGCTGGCCAGTCCATATGGGTGATATCCTTGGACTGAAGTCAATCGTCTAGAAAATATGCATGGTGAAGACTGGCGTTGTCATCCATAAACAGAAATTCTGCATCCATGACGCCCCGAAACAAACTTACATGTTGTTTCAGAATGACATCCCGATAGATGTGGCCTGTCATGGTTACATTCTCAACATGCAGGTTAGTTCTGGAACCCAGAATAATTCTTCCCCAAACGAGCAATCCTGCCTTACCATAATGGTGTCGTTCAATGGTGTTCTCTTGGTCGTAACGAGTACCTAGCCCTTTCCATATGAAAGTCCGATCAGACTGAAAGCTAAACCTAGACTCTTCGGAAAACATCACACAAGACCACTGTTGCGAAGTACACAATGCATGCTCTCTACTCCTGGCTAACAGCAGGCGACATTGAGTTGCGGTAAGTGGAACACATCTGACAGACCTACGAGCATATTGACCAATGTGCTCTAAGCGTCTGTACACGGTCTGCATTGAAACTGTTTTACCAGTAGCTGAAGAGAGCTGACGAGACAGGTCTGAAACTGTGCTCCGTCTGTTTCTTTTGGCAGTAATGCCAAATTCCGGTCCTCATTCGGTGTTGTAACTCGGGCGCGACATGTGCTGTAACGTCTACTCACATTACCATCATCTTGGAACCGCTGCCAAAGCCAGGAGATGACATTCTGGGTGATTCCAAATTCCTCGGATACTTCCAGCTGGGTACGTCCCCATTACAGACTGCCGATAATTCTACTACGTAAAACATCATCCAAATGCTTCCTTTGTTCCATAACTATGCGGTTATTGCACGGAAAGACTTTTAAAGTGCTTGTGAACAATTTTACTTCTTTAGAACCATTCCTTATATACTCCTTCTTACACTCTCGTCATTGTGACGTACTGTCGGTGCCTTCTGGTGGTTTCTTTTACTTTGCATATTATTCTTCAAGATGTGTGTGATAATTATACATGTGAAATTTTTATTTTAGAGTTCAATTTCTGCGTGATTGTGAATTATCCTTAATTTATGGCCATGTGTAAATTTGATTGCTGATGCGTAATATCGCGGCACAAGTTTAATTTAGTGTCATAATGGACATGAAGAATGCTGACAGCTAATGATGAAACAAACAGATCCAGTTTCTTGTATATTCTGAGAGGAATATTATGGGATTACTAATAAAACACACACATGAAAAATAGGGTATAGATTTAGTACCTTTTCTATTGGCAGTACCTTGGTATTTAAATTTAATCTCAGTTTTTGTATTAAAGTTTGGAAAATAAAATATCAAGATCTAATATTTATATTTTGCATTAAATTTTGGGTTAGGAATACTATTTTTATGGCACTCACTTATCTCTAAAATAAAAAAGAAGAATATTAAATATATATTCTTTAATTCCCTTGGTATTTTTTTATTACTGGTTATTATTTAACTATCTAGAAATCGAAATTGAATTAAAATGTTATATATGAATAATTTTTGATATTTGAAAGAAAAAAATTTGAAGGTTGATATAAAGGATACATTTTCCGCTTCTTTTCTCAAATGTTTTCGTTACTAATGATTTGCTCATATCCCGCTTATTTAAAAAAGAAAAGTGATTGATAGAAAGATTTTTTGATATATTTAACCTCTTCGCTACGGGCGGTGCATATATGCATTTCGTACGGACGAAAGTGAGGGCCAGGCTGTGCATATATGCATTTTAAGCTGGAACAATTTTTAATAATCACTAGATGGCACTATGTGTCCATTACATTTAACTGAACTTGTTTTAGTGTTCTGACGTTCACTTTTTTTCGTATTCCTGCTTTTTTTTGTATTTTGATTATCAGCTGTGGGTGGGGAGAGAGGAAATCTCAATGTAAACAAACACAGCTCGGCTCTTCAACTATCCACGTGATTTAAGCATTCTCACTTCTGATAGCTCTCCGAACACTTTTTTTTATTTTGTTTTCACTACTATTGGAAGTCTTTTAGGAATTTAGCGTCAATTTTGTTACAGTTTTTACTGCTTTCGGTTATATTTGCTCACTTTTCTTGATATTTTGAAAATTCTCGACTTCAGATTATTATGGCGAGGATTATCTGGTAGACATTTTCCTACCCTTAATTTGAACAAAAAGGGAGAAAAAAGTCACAGAAAGTGCATTGTTTGCTCACAAACCGTGATGAAAGAAAAGAAAACACAACAAACATTTTATACTTGCAAATCATGCAATATCGGACTTTGCGTTTCTCCGTGATTTGGGATTTTCCATACTCAATCTTCATTTTAAATTTTGTTATTTTTTCTTGTAAATAGCCTTTGTATAGTTTTTATTAATTTGCAAATATGTTGAAGTGTTTTGTCAATTAAAATTTTGGAAAAACTAGAATTGCACTGTCGAAAATTATTTCTCAAAATAAACAACTTTTTTATGTATATATTTTCATATAAATTGAAGGAAAAACATTATTAAAGTCTAGTTTTAATGTTATAAGATAGATTATGTGGTAATCTAAAAGGCTACCAAAAATCACGGCGATAGGACTTTAACTTTATTATTTACGAATTTTTTTCTAAAGTTAGGCTTAGCGGAGAAAAACCCCCGTCCTGTAATATCATTCCTTTCACTCCAGCTTCGTCCTGAACGCGCGTCTTAAACAAAGGCGCCCCGTCGAGAAAAGGTTAAATACTAAATAATTATCAGTTAAGATTCTATGATACAAGATAAGTGCACATTTCGCTTTGTCTAATAAATAATTTATTTAGCATTTGATTAAAATTTTGAATACAAATTTTGTTTTGATTTATGAACAGAATTTACTATATTTGTGTTGATTACAGAATTTGTTTTGATTCAGAAAAAAATGAGTACCCTAGTATCAGAGGCTCAATGGTATTACAGTGGTCATTTACCGGTTTAACTGGTAACTCACTTCCCACCGAATGTTTTCAGTGGTCCGTGTCCAGTAACTTATACATGAAACGGTCACTGTTTTTCTACCGCATATTGTGAACGACACCGTTTTCCGCCGTTATAGAGTGGTCGCTGGATGGCGGCTGCAGCATTTACCATTGAGATCGAAGGAAAGTAAAATCATGCGCAGACGTATTAATAGGTCTGCGCATGCGTGGCGGCATATTTGAAAATCATAGTATTATTTACCTTTTATGAGTGTTTATTTAAGATCTTGAAAAATAACATTATTTTTAACAGAATAATTTAATAAGTACTATCAATTCTTTTAAATAAATAAAAAGTACATATCTTTCAAATATCTATTTATTTAATTCTGTCATATTGTTTTCACGAAGTTAAATTTTATTTTGTGTTTGTAAAATTAAGTCCACATAAGTATTGCAAATAATAATCTATTTTAAATAATATAAATTAATCTTAGTATTAAATTTCACTTTAGTTTCTTCATTGTTTTTGATATTGAACCCATGATATTAATAATCTACGATTATTATATGATTAGTAACAAATGGCCAACCTAAAAAACAATGTTAATAATTTCTTTTGTATATTTTTGATGTATGCTATAGTTAGATTCCTTTTTCGTTATTAGCAGTAATATGTGAAACGTGTTATTAGCGTTAATATGTGAAACTTTAGATCACTAAATTTATTTAAAAAATAAATTTACTGATCTAAAGCTTTATTCCTAAAGGAATTTCGTAAAATCTAATCTAATGTAAAAATACTGTCTTAGTAATAAACATTAGAATAGATTATATATTATTATATTGTAAGGATTTTCTATAAATTTATAAGTAGCAAATGTCTATAAGTAATTTCTAAATTTTAATAAAACTTAAATTTTAATTATTCTTTTACATTTAAAATTTAATAATCATATTCACATAATAATTTTGATACAATAATTTCCATAATTTCATAAGAAAAATAATTTTATCTTTGGATTATTTGTAGCAGATTGTTGAAATTAGTCCATGTTGTTGAAGTCAATTTTCATCATAGGTCAATGTACAGTTTGTGTATGCATGGAGTTTTCAGTGTAAACAAAAACAAACCTCAGTTGACCGGAAGCCATCTCAAATACTTCCGGTTTTCTCGCTTCCCATTGAAAATCGATGCAATTACAAAAATTTTTATTTAAATATTTTTAGGTATTTATTTCTGTTTTCGAAAATTTTTTTATTTTATCCTTTAAAATCATAATTTTTAATAAGAGTGTAATCAGTGGTGATCCCGCAAATTTTTAAAATTTTTTAATTTTACTTAAATAATCCTGATGGATTACCATATTTCTCGGGAGTTGTAACAATGATTCTCAATTGTTGATGACGGATATATTGTAACCCACATTCTAACTCTTGCTATTGTTAATCTCAATTGCTAATACTTTTCTTCTTTAACTAATTTTTAACTTCATGCATTTATTCCAAAATTTCAGGAAATATATTTTGAGCGCGATTGAACTATAAATCATTTCAAATATTAAGCAAGGTATTATTTATGCTTTAGTAAATTTACTTCTCGTTTATTAATATTTTAAACAATTCTTGGTTTTTATTGCAATTAAAATTTAAGTCTTTTTTTTAAGAGTTGATTTAATACACAGCTAATTAAATTAAGGATTGTAAATCGGGTTCCATTGGAAATGTGAACATTTTCACTTGCGAAAGTAAATTTGTTCCAGCTCGCATAATGCAACCAAATGCTTCGCAACAACTACTACCTGTATTTCCTGCATTTCAAATAATTTTATAGGATAATTACTTTTAAATGAATATTTCTCAAAAGCAATGGAAACTACATAAAACAAGCACGATGGTATAAGACAATAATGAAATAGTAAGCAGGAAGTTTCGTGCTGGAAGTTTTCTAGATCTCCTCGGTAGTAGCGCCCTCTATTCCACGCTTTACAGAAACTTCCATCCATATAACGATAGTGTATTTTTGATATTAATGCCAGAAAACAGCATTGGTACACGAGTAGAATACAAAATTGGATGGCATAATATCACCGCTGCACTCACTCCCTTCTCATCGAATCTTAAAAAACTCACCGGGCCATATAGCATAAACTCATCACATCGTGCACTTCAACTGAAAGGGTGGGGATACCGCAGCCGCTCTCCGGCCGAGGTGACAAATAGGGCACTGTTCCATGCACTATTGCCGCACAGGGGCCGCTGAGTTTCTATCGGTCCAATCACCACCCCAGTGTTGAATTGCTACTAGGGTAGGTGTTTGGATTATTCTTATTTCTAATATTGAAAGTTAATAGTGAATAAAAAGTTTTTTTTATTCAGTTTCATATTAAGAATTTATTACTGTATTGATTTAATATTCTGAATTTATAAATACTGATTTAATTTTTAAACGAAAGTAAGTCAAACCTTAAATAAGGTGTGTTATAGTTAAAATAAAAAGGAAAAATATTTCGAAAATATTTTTATAGCTTATGTGACACATGATAGTGGTAAAAATGGTGATATATATTTCACTAAATTTGGTATGATAATGAGTTTTATTTTCATAAATGCAGTCTGATATAAAATTAAATTTTGATAAATAATTAGAATAATAGTTTTCTTAAAAAAATTGAGAAATTCTTTTATAAAGTATGTTGTATTAATGGTATCAATATCTAAAGTTATGCGAAGGCAGTTTTTTTTTTCTTTTTCTAAATGACCAGTTAGCCAATAGTAAATATTTTTAAGCTCTATTCTCTTTAATATTTTATTAAAGCGTTCTTCTTTTCTTCCTAATTCCGAAATCATGGTATATATACCAAAAGCTACGCAAAATGGATTGGTAAGAGATATGTGAAGACCTGGATGCGGAATAAATGCCTCAAATAAAATTCCAAAAATTAAAGTTTTTATGGTATTTTAATTTTAAGTAGTGATGTTTATAGAAAGGAAGAAGTAAAACTTATCTTGAATAGAATTATTGAAAATAAAATTGAAAAAAAAAAAACGAATGGAAAAAAGGGAAGAATGAATGACTCGTGAAACTCAACTTCGACAGCACGAACTAGAAATGAAAAGATTAGAACTTCCTCAAAGAGAATCTAATCAGAAAATTGAATCGGAATGCTGAGTCGAGTTTTGTCCTAAAATTTCACTAACACACATTATTCTAAAGTATGTTGAAAACCATGACGAAATGAGTCTGCATTTAATAAATTTTGAAAGAGGAGCAGAGAGAGAAATGACACAGATGCCGAAGAAAAGATTGGGTTGCATACCTGTTAGCAGTTTTTTGCAGTGAATTGTCCAATATGTTATCTAGAGAGCAACATAGTGATGCTAGCAACTATGGTTTTGACAAAGTCCTATCTTAAAAAGATGTAAGCTGAATAGTGAAAATTTGAAGCAGTGTTTTTATAGACATCACAAATCTTCAGACAAATCTTGGAGAAATTACTCCCAAGAATTCTTTAGTTAACTAAAAATAACGTTATTTCACGGAATGGATTTCCAAGTTAAAAATTGAGACTTTTCAACAACTCAAAGATGGTGATGGTTTCTAAGCAGTTGAAGTTTCGAATGCCTAATGAAGTGAGAGATCCTTTTTGGAAGATATGCTTAAATTTTCAACTCCCTAAGAAATGGCTCAAACATTAGATAAAAGAAAGCATAAGAGAAAGCTCTGTGAAGAAAGAGGTACACAAATGAAATTTTCACAATTTTCGAAATCAAAATTGGAATCACAAGCCTAAGGAAAAGGAAACTAAGAGATTTCAAACCTAAATTCAAAATAAAACCTGAAACATCTCAAGATAAACAAATTAATAATAATAATTTGCGTTCATACATGAATGCGGCTCGAGCATGTGTTGAGTTGATGATTTTCTTACATTTTAACTAAAGACCGCTTAATATTTGAAATGATTTATAGTTCAATCGTGCGCAAAATAAATTTCCTGAAATTTTGGAATAAATGCATAAAATTATAAATTAGTTAAAGAAGAAAATGATTAATGATTGAGATAAATAATAACAAGAGTTAGAATGTGGGTTACAATATTTAAATAAAAATTTTTGTGATTGCATTGATTTTCAATGGGAAGAGAGAAAACCGGAAGTATTTCAGATGGCTTCCGGTCAACTGAGGTTAGTTTTTGCTTACATTAATTTTTAGTATCAATAGTGATCATGCCAACCACTAACATATGTATTTGGACCAGCTTTTAAGGAGGTGGTAAAAATATTTTGAGCAGACGTTATTTAAAATGCGTTTTAATTTGAAAGAAATTATAGCTGTCGCAACACAGCCATCTAATAAATTTGAAAAAGAAGGTGTTTTATATGTAAAAGAAAAACATGATAGTTTATTTAAACGTAGCGATATATTTCTTCCAAAGTGGTGCCGACTCCGCGGAAATTTATTGTTTTTCTGCAAAACTAAATACCAGTACTCAGAACCAACTACTTTATTTGTATTGGAAGAGTGCCATATAAAACTTGAAGAAAGTTCAGAAGTCCCTTATTCATTTAGTTTGGTTTTTCACCATGATGAGGTGGTGCAACAATTAGGAGCGACTACCAAAGAAGAAAGGGATTCCTGGATTCAAACTCTTCATATGGCAAATTACGATTACATGCGATTGCAACTTTCTTCATTAAAAGAAAAACTGGGAAAGATAAAACATGGAAGGGAAAACGGTCGGACAACAGAGAAATCTAAAAAACCAAGAAGTATTACAAATAACTTAAACTATAACCCACAACAATATGAGCCTTTTATAGAATTAAGCTTAAGTTGTGTCAATCTTATGTGCGACGTAGATGGTCAACCCCCAACTACATTTATATCAGTATTCGTTAATACGTTACCATCTACACAGTGGGCAAAGCTTACTCAAACTGAAATAGTGGAGAAATCTAGAAATCCTGATTTCTTCACTACTGTGACACTCGTCAAAGGTAATGTTACAGAATTTACCCGTATTAAACTTTCTGTTTATAATGTCAAGGAAAGAGTTACTTGTACATGCACTCTTCTTGGTGAATCTGTGTTTAGTTTAGATGCTGTTTTACAAAATCCTCATCAAATATTAAGCTTAATATTAGTATCACCTTATTATGCAAATGTAGGATTTATATCCATATCTGCTCACAAAATAACCAGTACAAAGCAAAGAAATTCTTGGTTGTTGTTATCAGAAGAATCATTATTGTCCAATACTGAGCGACCTAGAAGTTATTCTTTGCCGTCTAAATTAAACTCTGAAGTTGGAATACCTGTATTAGGTTTATTAAAGACTTTATCTAATAACTTTATTACTCAAACATACCGTTTTCATACTGGACTTGGAGCTGAGCTACATGTTCATGAAATTATGTCCGAGAGCAAACTGTCATTCACTGTTCCTTTGATGTTGTTGAATTTGTGGATAAATGAAGAAAAAAAATTAATGGAAATGATTTTGTCTATTGGGGAGTTATCACTTGATTGGAAACAGAAATATCTTGCTGCCACTGATAGTCATCTAAGATTAATAAATCATTATACTGAGCTAGTTGATTTCTTAGCAAAACAGAAATCATCATTTAAACCATCGAGGAAAAAACTTGACACCAACTTTGAATTTGTACCAGTCAATCTTCATGTACAAAGAATGTGGGTTCAAAATATGACAACACATAAAACTGGTGTGTATGATGTAATAACTGTTGGGGCATTTTGTGCATTTTCACGACAATTTCGTGAAGGTGGTTTACTTAGGCTATTAAATCAGCTCAAGAGCCACTGTTCTCTATTAAGTTGGGACAATGATTGTGCCATTCTAGGTCCTGATCTGATATCAAGATCTGCTGAAACAGTCCTACAGATTGAACAACTACAAGATGAGATTGAATCAGATTTTCATAAATTAATTGCAGTTTGTAATCAGGGTTCAAGATCAAATTTACAAACAATTCTTGATTCAATTAGTAGTAAAGGAGACCAGTTGCGAAGAATTTGCAATCCTCATTTAGTTGAAGAAGCTCTTTCTTTATGGGATTCCATTAAGAGTGGTGGCATATCAAATGTTTCCAATGAGATGATAGAACCCCTTGAACCAGATTTGTTATCACTAGGAAACAAGGAAAAAGTAAAAATTTCTGATTCAGATTTAAAAAATTCTTTTGAGAGTAGTACTCAGGATAACATTTGCGATAAAATAAAACGTCCTGTTAGTTCTGAAAGTGCTAATAATGCTGCATTAACACCAGAATCAAACTCTACATCCACAAGTACTTTTTATAATAGTAAAATTATTGAAAGTATTAGTTTTGGCAGTGAAGAGATAGAACCTTTAGATCTTACACATTTAAATATCAAAGCAAGTATTCTTTGTATGTCAGGTAAAATTCAATCATTCCTCTCAAGCAATAACTTCAATAATTGTCCACAGAAAGATAAATTGAATGGTGAACATTCAAGCTGGACAAATGAGCTAATGCCAAGTATAAAAAAACTTCGTCAAGCTATTCATTGTCTTTTAAAAACAGCTAAATTAACTTATGGTATTGTGTCTGTTAAAGAATCCACAAGATGTTTACCGATGGTTCAAAAGATTCAACACAGAAGAGATATTGTGTTTTCTCAAGCCTTGACCAGTGTCATTACTGGACTAATGACAAGACTGTGGTGTCGCAATCCAGATCCAATGTTTATTTACATGCTCCACACTGTGGGAGTTTTGTGCCATTTTGAAGGATTACTCAGTTGTTATGGTGAAGAAATTGGTATGCTCGAAGATATGATTGTTGGCGTTGATGATCTTCGTAGACTTTTATTTTGGCTTGAACCATTCACTTCAACTGATAATCCTCAACCACGAATTGAAGGGAATAGGTTATTTATCTATGTTTTTATTCCTGCCCCTAAAGTGGTAATGAATTTGCTTCCAGTAGATTGTAGTAATGGATGTCAATTTTCAGTAATCCCTGTATTTTTCAATGTAGGTATCAATGAAAAAGCTTCACTTGCCGAGAAATTCGGTGATACAACTTTACAAGATAAAATAAATCAAGATAGCTTAAATTTACTAAGAGAATATGTTTCCAGAGCTCTAAGAGCTTCCAAAATGACAAAAAAACATCACTTCAGTTTTTCTGAGAATTTTATTAATGATTTGTTGGATCAGCTAAAAATTCAAGCCTATTCCAAGAAAAGTAAAAATGTTGAAATATTACATTTATCTTCAGAAATCTGTAAATATCTTGGGGGAATAAGGTTTACTAGCTGTAAAAGTGCAAAAGATAGGACATCAATGTCTGTTACACTTGAACAAGCAATGGTGCTCATAAAAGATTTTAACTTGAATGAGAAAGAGCTGCCTAGAGTTTTAGATTGTATGCGTTGTGAGGGAACACGCCGGGAAAATACTTTGAAGAATACTGGTGTGAGAAAATATCATTTTAATAGCTTACAACTCATGACTATACCTAAACTTTATCGAGCTCCACCTGGTACTTTTGGCAATGTTGAGGGGTGAGAAGTATTGTTATCAAAATATAGGTCATCTAATATTTTTAATAAAAAAATTGGATTCTAAGAAATTATATATATATTTATTAGTTGCAAATTTTTACACAAATGACTGAATTTTTTTAGGATAAGCATCAATATCCTAACATTTATAAATATATTGCATCAGAAAAAATCTGTAGATACCAAAATATTTGTTGAACTTAAAATTGTTAATTTGTGAAAAAAAAAGATATATTTTAAGCTATTAATATTTTTTATAAAGTGTTCTAAAATTTTGAGACTTTTGTCTTTTAAAGTCTTTGATTTTTGTTATTATTTTATCTTTTATAATAAATGAACATTTTTTGTTATAAATTTTATTCTTTAAATTTAATATGTTTAAATGTGTTGTATTTTATATGAAAATGTACAGTTTAAATTTTATTTTGTGTGATATATCAATGGTATACAGAATTGTTATTGGATATCATATATCATTATTTTCATATTATATATGTTTTTATATGCATAAGTGCCAAATTTTATTATCATTACTGTTTTCTTTTCCACTGTAGAAATCATGAAATTTGATTGTTATTCTGTTTTTTTTATTACTACTTTTCAGCAATGCTATCAAACAACAAAGTTCTTCTATTTGTCAAGCCGAGCTGGCAGCTGAATGGTTAGCACTCTTGCCTTCGGTTCAACAGTTCGTGAGTTCGAATCCCACCTTGGGCATGGATGTTTATAGTGGTTCGGAATCCACTTTAAACTGTAAGTCCCGGTCTAATTAGCCCTCGTGTGCAAAAAATGACCGTTCAGCGACAAACAAACCAAACCAAACCATCTTCTATTTGTCAAATTTAAGACTACATAGACCATATTTCTAATATTTTCATTGCAAAAATAAAATAACTAAACAAAAATTAATCATTTTATGATATTGAAGCTTAATAGAGAAAAATGTGCTATTGCACTGTCAGAAAATGCATGTTGTTATCTTTTAAAAAAACTTTAAAATAATTGAGTGTTTTTTTTTTTTTTTTTTGCAATTTTAAATGTTTCATAGTGGTGCCTTTAATGGTAAATAAGTTTAACTATAACCATTTATTATGTTGAAATCAAACTAGACAGGTATTAGAATTAAAATAGCAGGAGATACAAGATTGCCTGTGTGCTAAATAGGAATGCGTAAATTTGCCTGTAACTTTCACCTATGTTTGATACAAATGTGTTTATAGACTGAATTTGAAACAAATATGTTTTTATTAGTTGAAATAAAACTTTTAAATATTTCTTACTGAAGTAGTGATTCAAAAATACAAGTTTTATTTCATATTTCATTAACAGTGCATGTGTGATATAATAATTTATTTAAAGAAATTTATCAGTGTACTTAAGTAATGATATATATTATTAAAAACTTTAATAATCCCCTTAGGTAATTTGTTTATATTTTTATCTTCCTTTTTATTGCATCCTACATTTCTTCATTGTAAAAATAACTTGCTTTGTATACATTGGTATTAATTTGCTAACAGTGTTAAATAAAAATTCCTATTGAACTGTACTTATCTAAAAAATACCAAATAAATTATGCACTCTTTTAGTTATTATTTATTATGAAAAGACTAATTTAAACTATAACAATGTTTATAACTTCTTAGGAAATATAAAACATTTCTAGAAAAAAGAAGAGATAAGTGTCATAATTTTTAGAAGAAATGTCATGGATTTTGGATTTAACAAAATTTTTTTTGCAGTGCAATATTTCTATCCATGTAACTCTTAGATGCACTTAAAAATGACATTTGACTAGTTCTAGATAAACGTGAATGAAATCCACTTTTAATGACACTGATTTTTCCCCTTCAGAATAAATTTTATTGATATTCTGCAACTAATTATCCCTTACATTTCATTGTCAATACTTGTTTTTTTTTTTTTCTTTATCAAATAATACTAATATAGCTGTCATGATGTTCTCATTAAAGGGAACAAATGTATGAAAGGAAAATATTAGAATATAAACAGGAGAAATAAGGAAATTTCTCAAGATTTAAATTACTATTGGAGATATTTTATATTCTAATATTTTTTATAACTAACATTTCTCACTTGAGCAGGAAAATTAGATATTTACTCAAATGCAAGATATAAGCATCTTATTAGGCTGTATATTTTATGCAAAGGTTTTGCTAAATTTTCTTAAAATTTTCCTTTACCAAATAATCCTAGATAACAATTTCTCAAATCTTGTGTAGATTATATTTAATTATGCTATTTCTTTTTTGTTATTTCTGTCAATATTTTTATAGTTTAATGTATTTACTTTTGCAAGCCTCTTAATATTCATATGGTGAATGAGGAGTTTGATTCCACTTTCTTTAATAAAAAATAATTCTTAAATTCTCTTGAAATCAACAAATTTAATAATTTATATGATATCCCTCAAAAATAAATTCTTCAATGCCAAGAAATACGACTAAAACATATGTTTTACACTTGATAAACCCTAATATTATTTACAGGAAGTATCCCTCATTGGGTTATTTAGTCACTCTTCAAAATTATCAAGATTCTTATAAATGAAGATCAAGGTATCAAAATTGATTAAAATATAAAGCTACTTTTTTGTAATGAAAATCTCCTTATTATTCTCATGTAATCTCATGAACAGAAAATTTCATGTATTTAGCCCTAGGCAATTTAGATGAAAGTGAAAGTTTCTAAATTTAATGAAATATCAACATTCTGTGACACAATTTGCAGTATAAGGTAGATTTATCAGGAAATTTCTTTATATATTGCTGATCTTTCAGCTGAATGGTTAGCGTTCTGGCCTTACCTTTAACAGCTCGTGGGTTTGATTCCTACCCTATGCTTGAATGTTTGTAGTGGTTCAAAATCATTTTTGAATTATATTTTCCAATCTAATTAGTCCAATGTGCAAAATATGACTAACAAACAAACCAAATTTTATGCATATTAATATAATTTGGAAATGTAAACAGTAATATACAAAGAGTTGTAAAAAGTAATGTTTTACTATTAAGTTGTGCTAAATATTGTTGACTAAAAGTGGATATTTGTTGATGTTTATTTTAGTGTATTTATTTTTACAACATAAGTAAATGTGATTTGGAGTTTCTCCAATTTTTTTTTTTTATTATTGGAAAATAAAGTGTTTTTATTATGGGTGTTTATTTCAAATCTTTTAACTAGAGATAAAAGAAAACATTTTATATAAAAAGACTTAAATCATAATTTCTTAATTACAGCTTCAATTTCTAAATCGGATTTATGTGTCAAATTTTTTTGGAAAATGAGCCCTATTTTGTTAGAATCTCAACGTTCTAATTTCATTCAAGATTACAAGTTTTTTTTTTTTTTGAAATGTTTTATGTCACAAATTAAAAAAAAAAATATTTGTAGTGGACTTGTAATATTACAATCAAAAATATGTAAATATTAATTTTAATTAATTTTTATTTTATAATCCAAATGAGAATTTTAAGCTTTTTGCTATAAATTTTTTATCATGTATCTTTCTGACTTTATCATAAAGTGATCACTTTATCATAAAGTGTTACAATAAAAAAAATGCATTGTGAAATGAAAGGGGAAGTAGAGAAAACTTTCATAAATTCAATGAAACTGCAGAAAACAAATGAAATTCTACACTATCAAAATAGTTTTTTCTTTTTCAAATATGTTGCATTTTCAAAATGTGTTGTAAAATTCAATTTTAATTTAAAACTTTAAAAAAAATCACTATAAATTTTGTTTATATCACTTTTTACCTTTACTTTCAAAATCAATGTTTGATTTTATTATAATGTTAATTTTAAAAATTTATTATGCATCATGTAAAAATTCATATTCATTAAAAATAAATTCATATTTTCCATATATTACTTTTTTTCCATATATTACCTAAGCAAGAGTTTTTTTAGATTTACTTAACATGTATTTTGATAATAAAATCAGTTTGATAATGAAAGTGTTAAATTATTTTATTTAGATTAGAAAGTGATTTTGACATTGCTTAGCAAATACCTTGAAAATTATGTGGCTTTTTTAATATCCCTCGCCCCAACACTAGCTGAGATGACTATACTGATATAAGTTCATATTTGCTTAGAGCAAGAAAATTGGATATTCAAGAATTATTCTGTGAGAGATGGATACATAAAAAGTAAAACTACAACTCCACCAACTATGCAACATTGGCTAAAACAGAGCAAACATATGTATAGATATAAGCTTTTTGATTTCGCAAGCGACTTCATCTGCTTTAATTATTTCACTAGTTCTATGGGTAACAAAAAATAGGTAGAGAATTTGATGCAGAAATTTAAAATATGATTTTAGGATTTCTTTAGAAAAATTATATTACTAACTTTCACAGAGAACTTTTATGTTGTCTGTTTGTTGGAAAATTGTATGTATTTATTAAAGTTTACAACACAAATACTTACAAAATAAAATTTTTTTAACAATATCAAAGGATTGCACTTACTGATAACAATCTCAAAGGACAAATTTAAATGATTTGCAATTGCTCCCTTATTAAGTGAGAATTAAAACTACTTTCATGGAAATAGCAAATTACTCTGACACAATATTTAAATTGTGTAGCATTAAAAAAAACTCCGATTCCATCCTATTGCCTTTTATTCATTAACACCTGCTGAAATTTCAACTCATTTAAATGGATTAACTTGATTTTATAAAAAAATTTTTGTCATTAATGTATTTTAATTTTGCTTACAATGGTTTTTATTTTTATATAGTCAAAGGAAATTGAAAGATCTGTTTTAAATCGTACAAATATACTATTTAAAAACAAATTGGTTTAAATTACCCCTTCTTTTAAACTACCCCTGTTTGTTCTATTATAAATTGATTCTTCTTCTTAGAGTTGTGTTTGTATGCCATTGGGCACCTCTGCTCTTATCAGCATTTTGTACTATTAACTCCAATCCCAATGTTTTCTAGTTCCAGTTGCTCGGGTCACCCACTTTATTGATAGTCCAATAACCCTTTAATGGAGTCTAGGTGTAACTCTCTAGAATGAATGATGCCTAAAGAAATTAATCTAGGGAGGACAAGAATATCTCGCATTTGTAAATGATATGTTTGGCCGTTTCCTCTTGCGAATGACATTGCTTGCAGATAGGGTCTTGTTGAAACAGTCCCATTTTATGGAGGTGTTTTCTGAAATAGTGTCCAGTTATGGAGCCTACGATTAAACGTATCTTCTGCCTAGAGCATCTTAGAATTTCAGAGGCAATCCTCGCTGATGATCCACAGATCATACCTTTAGCATGGGTTTGACCAGGAGTGTTGAGCCAAGCTTCATACATCTTCCGTTTTTCCCATCTAAGAGCATTGGTTTTTGCGGTCTTCAAATTGATCCCACAAAAAGGTTCGGCACCGATGGGAGCATAAGACGATTCTTGTTTAGCAAGTTCATCAGCCCTTTTATTACCTTTGTGCCCTGGCACCCATAAAATGATCACCTTGTTTCTAGTTGCCAGCTCTGTAAAAAGGTTTCTACATTCCAAAATCATTTTAGATTTGATTTCGAAAGAATTGAGCGCTTTTAAAGCGGCTTGACTGTCACTAAAAATGAGAATCCGCTTACCGTGGTAGCCCTTCCTCATATTTAGTCACAGACAGTGGATAATGGCCAAAACTACTGCCTGGAAGACCGTAGCGTATCGCACAAGGCTTACAGATAGACTGGTTCTTGGTGACACGCCACATACTCCCAGTCCTGAGAGGCTGTTTTTCAGTGATCCATCTGCGTACCAGATTAGATCTCCTGTTTTAGTTTCAAACATGTTGTCCTATTCGTCTGTAGTTGGAAAAACTATTTCAAATGTCCTTTCAAACATGTATGACTTTTCCATGATGTCCGAGGGCATCAGGAAAGTAGGATCTTGAATATTCCCGGTAATACCCCTGTGCCCTTTGGCAACAGGTTGGTCGTACCATTGGTTTTGTAGCTTCATTCGGCATGCAGTCATTCTGGCAGTGATGAAGATGTGTAAGGAAATCAGATCCAATATAACTTCCCATGCTCTGGTTGGCGCGGTGGACATTGCTCCTGTGATGCAGAGACAGGCCAGTCTTTGTAGACCCCCCAGTCTGTCAATCACAGTCTTCTGTTCCACCTTACGCCACCAGATCACACAGGCATATGTGAGAATGGGCCTGACAAAAGCTGTGTACATCCATAACATCAGTTTTGGATGTAAACCCCAGTTTTTACCAAGCATTCGCCTGCAAATCATAATGCTTTTCTTTGCTCGGTTAATCCTATCATCAATGTGCTTATTCCAAGTGAGTTTCTGGTCTAAATAGATGCCCAGATACTTCACCTCTGAAGCCACATTGAACATCAAAAAGTCTTGATATGAAAAAACCTTTCCGTTTCTTTTTGCGTGTAAAAGGTACATGGTAGGTTTTCTGAGGATTAACCATCAGGTCCCTATCCATGCACCATTGACCACATAACTTAGAGCATCTTGCATGAGATGGCAAGTTATATCGAAATCTTTGCCATGGATAAGGATGACAATGTTATCAACATATCCTCGCGTATAATAGCCCTTATCATTTAGATATTTTATAAGGCTATTTACAACTAGGTTCCAAAGTAATGGTGAGAGAACACCTCCTTGAGGACAACCTCTAGTAGTCTTTTTTTTTAAATGATTCACCGAAGATGTTCATTTGTATACATCTATCCGAAATCAAGGCCTCAATCCAAGTACACAGGGTCTGATTAATCCTGGTCCCTCTAAGTGCATTGAGGCTGGATAGATGGGAAGTGTTATCAAAGGCACCTTGGATGTCGAGGAAAGTTGCCAAGGCAATTTCTTTTTGATCCAGAGTGGTTTCAATCTTGGAAACTAGCTGATGTAAAGCAGTTTCAGTAGATTTGCCGGGTTGATAGGCAAATTGAAGAGCATGCAAGGGCTATTACTACCCAAGTTATTACTATCAAGCTATTACTACCAAGCTATTACTACCCAAGTAATCTCTAATATGCCGATCAATGATTTTCTCTATAATTTTAAGAAAGAATGAAGAAAGACTGATTGGTCTGTAAGATTTGACCTGGTCATAGGTGTCCTTGCCAGGTTTAGGAATGAAAACAATCCTAGTCTTCTGCTATATCTTTCATATGTAACCCAGTGCTAATCTAGCTCTGTAAGTTCTAGTTAGCACTGGTATGATAACCTCCACTGCCTTCTGGATCATGATGGGCATAATTCCATCAGGCCCTGGGCTTTTTAGAGGTTTAAAGGCAAAGATTGCCCATTTAACAATGTTGTAGTTTACGATATTTTTAGCGATGATCCATTGATAGCTATTGACTCTTTGCAAAGAGCCAATGCAGTGCTCCCCTTCGTTGCTATAAATATCTCTAGCTCCTGGAAAGTGGGTTTTGGTTATAATTTCCATAACCTCTTTCCCGGAAGCAACAAAATTACCCTCCTCGTTATTTAAGGTGCCAACCAAAATAACTTTCATCCCTTTTGAGGAGTTTTTGGAGTCTAGCTCCTTCATAAATAGAATCTATCTCTTCACAGAACTTCCTCTAAGAGTTAATTTTGCTTTTCCTAACAAGCTTGTTATAATTAGTGAGAGCCGTTTTATAGTTCTCCCATTTACCATTTTTCTTGGCTTTATTAAAAAGTTTCCTAACATTTGCCCTTTCGGCTGCTAGAGAAACATTCCACCAAGGATATTGGAGTTTAGCTCTCCTAGTGTGAATATGGCAATTGTTATGATAAAAATTTAGAATACTACTGTGCAGAAGGTCTGCTGTAACTTCTAGATCGTAGTTGTCTCTAATAGGTCTGTTCCCAAACTCAACCAACCTAGTCAATTCCTCCTGGAATTTCTTTCAGTCCGTCCTAACTGGGTCTCTGAATATGCGATCCAGACACACATTAGAGTGAATTTCAAAATGGATGTTTTGATGGTCTGAGTCAGAAGGTCTGCCATCTACTTTCCAATTTTTGATATTTTTACTAATTAGCGTTGTCTCTATAGTAATGTCAATTATTTCAGATCAATTGGAAGTAATGAAAGTTGGTTCGTTGCCCTCATTTAGAAGATCTAACCCGTAGTTTAGAATGAATTCTAAAAGGCACTCACCTCTTTTATTTGTGTCCATACTTCCCCAGACAACATAATGAGCATTACAGTCTAGTAGAGATGTAAAATTCCCGGGAATTTTGAAGCTTGGGAATTTACTCGGGAATTTTGGGGACTATTGGGAATTTTGAGGGAATAAACTCAGCCAATCATATTTCGTTTTAGCGATTCTTTTTTTCGCATATATATGAAACGAAGTGGAGTAAAATTTGATATCTATAAATAGTTTTTAAACAAAGTGAAATTTAATTTCTACAATAAGCATTCATAAAAGCAAAAGCAGTGAAAAGCATAAAATATGAACATTAAAATTGTAAAAAATATAGTATTGAAAAATTTCGTCCCTAGGGGATATTTTTATATCGGTGTATGTATGGCGAAATATGTCGCTACGATTGTTGGGAAGCCTATATTTCTCACAAATATATATTTAATGAAACTATGAAAATAAACTGAGTTATTTGACCAAAAATAATATTGTTTCACTGTAACAAATAAAGATTCTTTTCTTCATTTCTATTATTCCATTTTCAGTTCTTTTAAGTGGTATAAGATTTATTATTTTTTGCGATCATTCTTTATATGATAGATTTGTTTCTTTTTCTTTCGAAATGGCTTTATTTTTTAAAAAAATGATTTCACTTTAATTTTAATGTATTAAATTTCTTAAAAACAAATTATTTGATAAAAGTAAGGTAGTACTTCATTTTTCAGTCTTTTTAATAAACTGAAAATTGATGATTTAAAAATAAATAATGTCAAGCAAATTGTTTTCACTTTTGTTTTGACTTCTAATTGACAAATCTTTAATTTACCAATGATAGAAAAAGATACTGTTTCATGTACTATTTCTCAACTGAATATGTGTTAATGTTGTACAAATTTAACCAATATGTAAATGAAAGTATGTGGTGAAGCGACATGTAAGTTGTGAACAAAAAAAGCTCTTCCAGCGAGTCATCATTTAAATCATATCTTGTAGGAATTAATGTGACAAAAATCCTATGAAATAAGCAAGCGTCAAAGCATTATTACAATTTGCGTGTAATTTTGAGTTGCATTGAAACAGCAAATGTTATTCCATTCCAATTATAGATATCTTTATTTGCAGAAGGAAATTATCATCAATATTTATAAAAAAATTTTGAAACTTATTTTGAAAAAATTTTGAAGAATTTATGAAAAAATTTCATTTACAAATGTAATCATGAATAATGCTTTTTCTTTTATTATATATGAAATATTTAAAACAAATTTCTTTTATATTTTAAGATTAATTAACACTTTTTTAAGTACAATATATAATGCAGACTTTAAATAAAACCATTTTTATTTCTTTTGCAAGGATCTGATACATTAATTTATACAATTATAATATACCTACAGTTGAGTAATTCATTGAGTTTTTCAAAACAATTTTTTACATTAAAAATGATTTCAAAACAGTAAGGTAGAATCAAAATCTTTTTAAACAATTGTTAGTCATTTCTAAATGATAAGGCAGAAAATGTGGGTGAGTTAGAAAATTATTGATAATCTGTGTCATTGAAAATATTTCCATTTTTTCAGACTTTAGAACTAGAAACGGAAACAATTTTATGATATGAAAAGAATTTATGAAACCCAAGCAAATAAATTCTGAAAAAAAAAATGTTGCTTTTTTAACATTTTGCACTTACGTAATCTTGTTATAAATTCAAATTATTTTTAATTCAATGCATCTTGCTTGTCATAAAAAGGCTGAAATGTCTTATTCTTTTCAAAAGAAAATTTGGTTAAAATACTAGCTCTGAAAATATTAATGCCAGTTTGATATAAAAAAAAGGTTTTATTATTTTTCTACAATCTTGTTACAAAAACTTGAAAACTTATATTTTTTAAGATTTAGTTCAACATGAATTTTTACACACAAGATTAAAATTTGTACATAATACAAAAATTTTATGACAATTGACAAATCTGTAATTTTGTGAATTATATATTTCCAATTCAAAAACTTGAAGTAACAATAAACAATTTGTTCAGAAAGGATTTTAAAAATTGTACAGATGCACTTAGAAATCTGCACAATAAAAAGATCCCATCTAAATATGTTTATACCTGTTACCTAGTGGAATAAAATTAGGTATTATTTCTATGGTAGAAAATAATCCTATCTGCAGGAAATGTCATATGCAAGAGGAAACGGCCAAGCATATCATTTATGAATGCGAGGCTCTTGCCCTCCCTAGATTAACCTCTTTAGGCATCATCCATACTAGAGAGTTACACCTAGATTCCATTAAAGGGTTATCAGACTTTATTAATAAAGTGGGTGATCCGAGCAAATGGAAATAAGAAACATTGGGTTTGGAGTTAACGGTACAAAATGCTGATAAAAGCAGAGGTGCTCAATGACATACAGACCCAACTCGAAGAAGAAGAAGATGGTAGAAAATATCTAATATTTACAAATATAAAAATATTGTTTAATAAATACTGATTGATTTTTATGAATATAGTTGTTCAACATGACAATTGAAGTGGATATAACAAAAATTGTTATTATAAATAATGTATAAAATTGATGCTACATATTTTACTGTAAGACTAATATTGTATTTAAAACAAGCAAATGACACTAAATATCTTAAATAAAAGTTTTAAAATATTAGTTTTTCAATGTTTATACTACTACTTTCACGAAGCAACACCAACTTGATGACCAATGATATAAATGTGTCGAAAGTTAAGCCCTTGTAATGCTGAAAGGTATAAATCCTAGTAGCGAGGTATTATAAACAATATCCTACCTCCTTGCTGATCTTTGATCATTTTAAAATAGCAAGTTTCAAGAATTTTAAATGCATTGTAAATCAATGCATGTTGGTCATAGATATGCTGTCAGAAGGAAGACTTGTGAACTTCAGCTCTCGTTAAAAAATTTCAAATACATAAATGAAAAGTTTGTTTTTTTCTGGAATAAATATAAAATACAATGAAATTTAGAATTTTTAAAAACTCTTATATGAAGTAACATTAAACATATCACACATCAACATTATTATTTACAATCTCATATAAGTGTGTCATTACCAACCATCAACATATTCTGTAATAGTTGATAATAATTATAGTGAAAATACACAAGACACGTTTTTGAATTGAGAAACAATCTCGATTCACTAAGCCCCTGATTATGTTATGTGTGTATACATATTTAAAATTATGAAATGATGTAATCTGCGTATATATATATATATATATATATATATATATATATATATATATATATATATATATATATATATATATATATATATATATATATATATATATATATATATAAACATCTCTATATGACATAATCCTTTAATTAAGCAGAACTTTTAAAAGCACTTTTCAGCTCACACAAATTAATCAACATGAAATTGGTTGAAATTATGGTGAAAATCAAAAGTTTTATCTATTATCTAGTTCATTTTAAACTATAATGTAACAAACACAAAAGCTATATCATGGAATAATTTAAATACGATTATAAATACTATCCAATCAAGTTCAATTTTAACTTTTTTCAAATTATTGAAAAAATCATCAAATACTACCTAAAAGATGGGAAACAGATATCTCAAGATGTAGAAAAAGAGGAAATGGAAAATGCTCATAGGTGACAGGTTCTGCTAATTAGGACAAACAGGATTTAATGGTTATAATACTGGTAAAGAAGTTTATTATCGATGCAAACTGGACCAATTCACATTCATTTATTATAAGAAACACTCATCAAAATTTTAAGGGTAACTTCAAATGCCACTATTTAACTCTTAATTTTCTCAGTAAAAGCAAAATGATGATATAAATCTCTACAAATCTAAAATTATTGGAACTAACATGCATATTCAAATTTTAAAAGGTTCATAGTAATGAATGAAATTTAATATTCTTGCCATGTAGTCCAACAAAATTACTGATTTGTCAAATTGTTAATAAACTATTAACTAGTAATGAGATCCAACATGGTTAATTAAATCTAGTTTTTCTATTTAATTTCTCGCCAACATTTTGAATGATAATAGCTTCATTTTGATAAGGAATAATATCAAGAGATTTTCCTGCATCTTTATTACTAGCAAATAATTAGCAATTTTAAACACAACATTTTTTATGTGACAGTATTAAAGTTCAGATATTTTCCAAATCTTAAACACCAAGTTTATAAACTTTAATAAGTATAACAGTAAAAAATTGGGAAAACGTTCCACTAAAATTAATAAGAATGAGTATTTATTATAATCTATGAACAATCAGTTTTGTTACCAAGGTTTTTGTATCAGTATTCTAAAGAAAGTACACAACACTATGTAATAAATCCTACAGCAATTATATAAACATTTATGAAGTATATCTATGTATAAAAAATTTGCAAAAGAAAAAAGTCTTGCCTGTTAAGAATGCCAAATAAAATTATCAGTATACTTCACATCATTACTTTTGATGGCAAGAGAAAATGATAGTCTTTTTGTATACAATACGCTCAAAATCTTAATCGATAAACAGATATTTAAACATGATTTAACCACAGAAAATAAAAGCACAATAGTTAAAAATTCTGAGTGTTTTAAACTATAAATGTACATCCAGGCTATTACTTTTATTTAAATTGATCAAAAGTAACTCCAGATATCTAATGACAAACAAAACGAATATCTATATACACTAACGATTGACGTTATAAAAAAATTTCGTATGCAATTTTAGAATCAGTTATCAATTTAATCTACGGCGTTTAATTTAACATTTTATAAATAATAGTAGAATAATATTTTTGAGAAACATTTTTCCAGGAATATATATATATATATTGAAAGACAGCATATCTAAGCGATTTCTGTCCAAAAATTTAAAAAATACACATTCAAATAATAAACATTACGAATAAGAATTGCAATGAACACATCTAGAAATCTCTCCAATCTTTACAAATGGTTATTACATTACATATATTCAGACTTGTATGCTTGATTCTTGAGATCCGCTTGTAAGTCTTCGTCGATAATAGGACAAATAGCACAATGACAGATGTACAACCACAGAAGAATAACGAAGAAAACACCCAGGGCATCGGTGGGAATCGAACCCACACTCCTACGCTCTCAAGCGATTAGCGGTGATGCTTTAGACCCAGGGCTAGGGAAAACATAAGGGCTGGCTCATCGCTTTGATGTATCGCATGCCGCCTTGTCACCGGAGAGGGAAAGAGCGTGACGTCACTGGGCATCCACTGGCTGGCATTCTCTATGCTAGCTTGTGTCTGATCGGAGCTTTCTCATTCAATTTTGGCTTGTTTAATGTTAATGTTTTCATTTTAAGCAAGAGTATTTTTTTAAAGAGGAAAACATGACATCGTGTGCTGTTGCTACGTGTTCAAATATGTATCGAAATACAAAAGGAAAACACATAATATTTCATCGATTTCGAAAAGAAAATCAAATGCTTTCAAAGGAATGGGTGCAAAAATGTCGAAGAAGTAACAAAATCAACATCAAGAATGCTAGAGTGTGCAGTGAGCATTTTGATTTGAATGAATATATGGACGACATGCAAAATCGACTACTTGGTTTGCCAGAGAGAAAAATATTAAAACCGACGGCTCTGCCTAATCTTAAGTTAACGGCTTTAAACATAATTCAAAATACTCCAAGAGAACAGAGACAAACGAAATAAAGAAGATTAGAAGAAGCTGTTGAAATAATTGAGTGTGTGAGTCCACATATAAATTATGTGATGCAGAAAATCAATGTGATGGTGATATTAAACGCCTTAAATGCAATGAATTTTTAAAAAATATAGAAGAATTGAAAAAAAGAATATTATGCGCAGAAAATACAGTGAAATTCCTTAAAAATGAGCAAAAAAGAAATCGAACTTCTACAACAAGAATAAAAGCGATTGAAATCAAATAAAAAATTGCTTTTAAATGAAATACAAAAATTAAAAATGAAAATAAAATTACTTCAAAAGGAGAACGTTAAACTTGGGAAGATGGGGATAAATAATTTATTCCCTTATAAGCGTGAAGATGAAGAAAATACGAACTAAATGGTCATCTGACACTATTTCAAAATGTATTTTGATTCGGTCATTATCTTCAAAATCTTACGACAAGCCAGTAACAAGTCTTTAAAAGCTGCTTTTGGAGTGCAAAAATACTTTGATACTCAAAAAGATAATTTAAACGCAATCAAGGAGGAAGTTTTCAATTTACGTGTATTTGGAAAAAAATCGGTTTACCTTTTCAGAAAGGGATTATTGTTTCAATTCATTCTCTTTATGGATTATATGAAGATTTAAAATCTATAAATGTATCTTATATTTTAACAAGTAGCCTTACTCAAGATGCGCTCGAAAGCCTCTTCAGCCAAATTTGAGGTCTCGGGAGATTCAATGACCATCCTTCTCCTTCTGAAGTAATTATTCGCTTAAAAAATATTGCTCGCAAATAAATTACCTAATTTTTCACCGAAAATAAACTCTTTAGAAAATGGACCAGACGTTTATTTAACAAGTAAAATGTTAGACTCTGCATTTAATGTAAAAGAACGTCAAGAAATTATCAATTCTTTTGATTCTCAAGATGATGAATTAAATCGTGAATTCTTAATTAATCCCTTACCTTTATCTTAGAAAAATGAACTTGCCTCTTCCAATCCAAATTGTGATATATCTCCATTTGAAAAATAAGCTATGATTTATGTGGCAGGTTATATTGCTTATAAAATTAAAGATAATTCACTTGGAACTATATCAAGAAATTCAGTCGATATGCCCAATCATTCCGAGTGGATTAATTTAATTTCTGCTGGGGGACTTATTGTTCCAACAAAAGCATGGATGGAAACTATAAAACAAATGGACATAATGTTTCGCAAATTCATGGCGACACATTTTCTAAAGGGAAAAATGTCATAGCAACATTAATAAATGAAACAGAGTCTTCTTTTCCTACTGTAAATCGAAAGGCAATTAAACATTTTTGACGCTTGAGAACATTTATATGAATCAGGTATTTAAATAGAAATGCAGCGATAGTATCTCATAATAAAGCTCAACAGAAAAACAAGAAATGGGTCAATAGTCAAAAAATCAAGATAAGCTGAAGCTAACAGGTAAATATATTTTTATATTGGTTATACAATTTTAAGTTAATTTCAATATTAATAATAATTTTTGGGGTTTATTAAATAATAATTGTAAATTTACTAAATATTTGAGAGGCATTTGTAGTTTTTTCACTCTGATTAAAAACAAAATGAACATAAAAATAAAAAGTAAGTATTTTGCTTAGAAACTCCACAGGCAGCTTATTCTCTTTGGATGCCTGACTACGTCATCAACGGCTATTTCCGGTGACAGTTTTGGGGAGCATTTGAGCCAGCCCTTCTCTTTCCCTAGCCCTGGGTCTAGACCAGGGCTAGGGAAAGAGAAGAGTAGTTGGCGAGGACTGCATTTATCAGGATTTTGTTTAAATGCATAGCTCAGAGGTTTCTGGTCACTGAATATGACAAAAGATCTACCTTCTAGCATGTGTCTAAATTTTTTTATAGAGGAATGTATAGCATATAACTCGCGGACGTAAGTGGACCAATTTCTTTGAGATTTGCTTAACTTAACTGAATAAAAGGCTATGGGTTCCCAAATGCTATTTGACATTTGCATTAAGGAACCACCGATTGCTACATTTGAAGCGTCTACCCATAAACTTAGTTCTGCTCCTAGGATAGGGTGTCTTAATAGCGTTGCTTTAGCAATTGCTTGTTTTGAATTTTCAAAAGAAAGATTTGCTTGTTCATCCCAATTTAATTGCTCCTTGTCATTTGCACTAGAAAGAGGGTGCTTCTTTTCGTTTTTATGGCCTTCCAGAAATTTTACTGAGGGTGCTAGAATGTCAGCTGCCTTTGGAATACACCTACGATAAAAATTAAAGAGTCCTAAATATCGGCGTAATTGGGTTAGAGTGCTCTGTCGAGGAAATTCTGAAATACATTTTACTCGGTCTGGTAACGGTTCGATACCACTACTAGATACTTTAAATCCTAGAAATTCAATAGTTGATTTACCAAACTCGCATTTTTCTGTATTTATACATAATCCATATTCATTTAATTTAGAAAATAATAGGTCTAAATGAATTAGATGTTCACTTTCCGAACTAGATGCTATAAGTAGATCATCTACAAATGCGTATACAAAGGGTAAGTCTCGCGTTACCTCATCAATAAAGCGTTGAAACGTTGAGGACGCATTACAAAGACCAAATTGCATGCGCAGACTTTCAAAAAGGCCAAAAGGAATGCAAATCGCTGTTTTGTGTACGTCTGCAGGATTAATCGGAATTTGGTGATATGCTTTGACGAGGTCGACATGACTGAACACTAGTTTGCCATGCAAATCTGAGGTAAAATCGGTTATGCAGGGAATCGGATAATGCTCTTTATTAGTTTGTGCATTAAGAGCACGAAAATCCCCTACCGGTCTCCACTCGACAGTACCCTTTTTAGGCACCATATGCAAGGGAGAAGCATATTGACTTTTAGATGGCCGCATATGGCCGAGTTCCATCATGCGCTGAGATTCAGCTTTTGCACTTCTTAGACCGTCAGGTGTTAAACGTCTAGGCTTAGCTACGACTGGTGGACCTTTTGTATTTATATAATGAACCGTATTATGTTTTATAGGCATATCAGGATCTGGTAATTTTGTAATATCGGGGTATTTTGACAATATTTTACCATATACGTTATTTACAAAAACAGATTTTACAGAAAATATTTTACAGCTAAATATTTTACCATAGATTTTTAAATCCGTTGTGTTATCTACAAGACGTTTATTTCTTAAGTTTGGGTATAAATTGAAACGATATAAAAAATCTGCACCCAATATTGCACTGGACATATTACAAATATAAAATGAGTAAGTAAAATTCCTTCTTAATCCAAAATTGACAGTTATCGATTTCTGACCATACACATTGATAGAACTGCCGTTAGCAGCGCGAAATGTCTGAAGAACGGGAAGTGTGCGTTCATGTTTAGAGGCAGCAATTATAGAAGCATCACTCCCAGAATCAACAAGAAAACACGTGCCTGTATTTTTGTCCGTTATAAACATGTGACGAGACGTAAAACTTTCGGAGGAGGAGTCCGTCGAAGCTACTCCCCCGGAGTAGCGTTTCCCTCGAATGAGCATGTAGGTGTACATTTTCGAGCCTTTTCCTTAAATTGAGCATGATAAAAGCAGAGTTTTTGCCGTGAAGAAGATCGTTGCCGATGATGAAAATTCTGCTGGCTCCGATTCCTACTTCTCGATCTTGATCGTAATTCCGCAATTTCTTTATGTAGCTCCTTTATTTCCTCGTAGAGAGAATCGAAGTTGGGCTTCTTTTCTAGGGTGAATGATGATTGAGTAGGAGCTTGACTGGAGACAGCAAAGGCATTGTGGGGAGGAATTTGTTGAATTCTGTCGGCAATCTCAGCAGCTTTGTCGGAGGTCAGAGGAGAAATCGATGCTAGGATCGTCTGCACTGGAACTGGCATTGCTTGATTGAAGAGCTCTAGGAGTAAGGAATCGTCGATGTTATGATTTTCGGCTCGACGTTTCATGCTCCGTAACAATTCCGAGGGCTTCCGGTCTCCCAGGCTTTCTCCGGCTAACAACCGCCGAATTTCTTGAGTCTTGCTTTCCGAACACCGTTCCACTAGTTTTTCCTTCAGATTCTGGTACGGGTCTGTTGCGTCTGGCTGCATAATGACATCCCTGACGATGGTCGCCGTTTCTGGAGGAAGATGAGTGACTACATAGTTATACTTTGTTTTAGAGTCGGTTATAGGCTTAGGAGTTGCTAGTGCGAAAGTACTTTCTATCATATAGAACCACAGCGAAGGGTCTGCTTTTATGAATGCAGGTATGACAACTGCCGCTGACTCCATAATTATGCAGTTTTTATTCAGGAAAAATGAGCACAGATATGAGGTGCATAAAGTCTCGCGGGTCACCACTGTTATGATTTTAATATGTGGCGTTCGGTGTGAAGAACAGAATAAGACTTCAATTTACATTGAAGTCTTATTTCTTCACACCTTCAAACTTCTTCAAATTTCTTCAAACTTTGGAATGTTTATTATACTTCTCTACATCCTGACGGTCGCGTACAACTGGCTGGGGTCGTTCCTTTCCCTCTCTCACGCTGGACTGTCACGTGGTCCGGCGCTCCTTCTTCCCCGAAGAGAAAAGGGGTCGGAGTGCATTTCCTGTCCGAATCGTGTGTCCACGCCGAAGCGTGGGAATTTATTCACCCTTTGCCAGATGGGCTGAGAAGGGAAATGCCATTTCCGTAACTCATTAAAAGCGTGAGAAAGGGATCACTACAGACTTATGTTCCTTCCATGGAGGAAGGACTTATGTTCCTTCCTCCATGGATATTTCGACCTGCCTAAAATACTAAATCCTCATGCGCTATACGTGCTATATTTATTTTCTGACGTACCTCCGACATTAATAACGTAATTTTATTAGATGTTTACGCAAGCGACGGTCTGTTTGTCACGCATGGCATTTTGCGAGTGATAATCTAATAATAATAATTTCGATTCTAATAGCCGGTATTTTAAATTTACTATTAAAGTTTATTCTTTTTTTTCGATGAAATCATTGGCCTGCGAGGGTGATTATATTGAAAATCCACTTTGTTCAATGTCTTATTATTCATAATAATAGAAAAGCCATAGAAAATTTAGCTCTGATGTCAACTGCGTTGTTTGTTTTTCAGTAAAATTATTTATGGGTTGGCTCTACTTAAAAGCAGAAACACGCAGTCGGTAATGAACTCTAATAAACAAAATATTGGAGCAAACTTCATCTATGTAGTTCATGTTTGTGAATATATTGACATTTGCTTAGTATTGTGAGATAAAATTTCTTTTTCAGCTGCCAAAATTCAAAAAAAAAAAAAAAAAAGTTAAAATTTTTATTGCTGAAAGTCGAGGATATTTTAAACGTTATAGTAAACTTCGTTTCATCTTTTATTTTAATTTGTTTTGATGTTTCTCAGAATTTATATGTCTTTGTTGATTTTATAACATGTTGAAAACTGTGATAACTGAGATAATAGACATTTTGTGTGATTAAAAGTCCAATACACTCAAACCAATCAACATCGGGTTTTAAGATGCGTTTTAATATGAAAGAAATTTTAGCTGTTGCAACGCAACCATCTTATAAATTTGACAAAGAAGGCATTTTGTATGTGAAAGAAAAGCATGATGGTTTATTCAGACGTAGTGATGTATTTCTTCAAAGGTGGTGCCGTCTACGTGGAAATTTATTATTTTTCTGCAAAACTAAAGATCAGTACTCAGAACCGACGACTTTATTTGTACTAGAAGAGTGCCAAGTAAGACTTGAAGAAAACTCAGTAGTTCCTTATTCATTTAGCTTAGTTTTTCATCACGATGACGCCGTGCAACATTTGGGGACTTCAACCGAGGAAGAAAGGGATTCTTGGATTCAGACACTTCATATGGCAAGTTTCGATTACATGCGCCTGCAGGTTTCATCTTTAAAAGAGAAATTAGAAAAGATAAAGAGCACCAATGGAAGCAGTTTAGCATTGTTGCCCTGGAAAAGATCAAGACGTGTTATGAGTAATTCAGCTTATGATGATCAACAGTATGAACCTTTTATGGAATTAAGCTTATGCTGTGATAATCTTATGTGTGATGGTGATGGTCAGCCACCTAACCCATTCATATCAGTATCAATTAATAAATTATCATCAACAAGATGGATAAAGTTTACGCAAACAGAAATAGTGGAAAAATCTAGTAATCCTTGTTTTTTCATTACTGTCACATTTGTGAAAGGTGAAGTTACAGAACTTACTCGGATTAAACTTTCTGTTTATGATGTTAAGGAAATAGTTACTTGCACTTGTACACTTCTTGGGGAATCTGTGTTTACTTTGGATACTCTTTTACAAAATCCACACCGAACATTAAGGTTAACATTAGTGTCACCATCTTGTGCAAGTGTAGGATTTATATCTATATCTGCACGAGAAATGACCAGTACAAAGCAAAGAAATGCTTGGTTGCTATTAGCAGAAGAAGAGTCATTATGGTCTAAGATTGAACGACCTAGAAGTTATTCTTTACCTTCTAGATTAAGCTCTGAAGTTGGAATACCTGTATTAGGTTTATTAAAGACTTTATCTAATAACTTTATTACTCAAACATACCGATTTCATACTGGACTTGGAGCTGAGCTACATGTTCATGAAATTATGTCTGAGAGCAAACTGTCATTCACTGTTCCTTTGATGTTGTTGAATTTGTGGATAAATGAAGAAAAAAAATTAATGGAAATGATTTTGTCTATTGGAGAATTATCATCCGATTGGAAACAGAAATTTCTTGCTGCCACTGATAGTCATCTAAGACTGATAAATCATTATACTGAACTAGTAGACTTTTTATCAAAACAGAAGTCATCTTCATTTAAACCATCAAACAAGAAAGCAGATACCAATTTCGAATTTGTTCCTGCCAATCTTCATGTACAGAGAATGTGGGTTCAAAATATGACAACACGTAAAACTGGTGTTTATGATGTAATAACTGTCGGAGCATTTTGTGCATTTGCACGACAATTTCATGAGGGTGGTTTACTTAGGCTGTTAAACCAGCTCAAGAGCCACTATCCTTTATTTAGTTGTGATAATGGTTGTGCCATTTTAGGTCCTGATCCAGTATCTCGATCTGCTGAAGCAGTCTTACGGATTGAGCAGCTTCAAGATGAGATCGAATCAGATTTTCATAAATTATTTACAATTGGGGATCAAGAGTCAAGGTTAACTGTGCAAACTGTTCTAAATTCAATTAGTAGTAAAGGTGATCAGTTGCGAAGAATTTGTTCTCCTCATCTAGTTGAAGAAGCTCTTTCTTTATGGGATTCTATAAAATGTAGCATGGTATCTCATATTTCCCCCAAGATGAAAAAATCTCAGGTATCTGATTCATCACAAAAATTCAACGAAACAATAAATTCTTTGGAATCAAATTTAAAAAATGATTCTTCCATAATTAGTATTAAAAATGACAAAGTTTGTGAGAAAGATTTGATAAACACTCAAAGTTCTAATGAAGTATTATATTTCGAGTCAACTTCAGCTAAAAACTTAGATGGCAACAAAACGGATGAGAATGTTAGCTTTGGTACTGAAGAGGTAGAACCCTTAGATCTCACAAATTTAAATATCAAAGCCAGTATACTTTGTATGTCTGGTAAAGTTCAGTCACTTTTCTTATCCAACAAAGAGAATAATTCTACTTTTATATCAAAAGATCAATGCAAAGATAAGTCTTCTGAAAAGCACTCAAGTTGGATAGATGAATTAATGCCTAGTATTAAAAAACTTCGACAAGCTATTCATTGTCTTTTGAAGATAGCCAAATTAACTTATGGCATTGTTTCTATCAAAGAATCGACAAAGTGTTTACCAATGGCTCAAAAGATTCGACATCGAAGAGATGTCGTATTATCTCAAGCATTAACCAGTGTCATTACTGGATTAATGACAAGGCTGTGGTGTCGTAATCCAGATCCAATGTTTATTCACATGCTGCGTACTGTAGGAGTTTTGTGTCATTTTGAAGGTCTACTCAGTTGTTATGGAGATGGAATTGGTATTCTAGAAGATATGATTGTAGGTATAGATGATCTTCGTAGAGTTTTATTTTGGCTTGAACCATCTACTGCAACAGATAATCCTCAACCACGAATAGAGGGCAACAGATTATTTTTATATGTTTTTATCCCAATTCCACAGCTTATTGTTAATTTACTTCCAGCTGATTGTAATAATGAATGCCGGTTTGCTGTGAGCTCTGTATTTTTTAATGTGGGTATCAATGAGAAAGCTACCCTTGCTGAAAAATTTGGTGATACTTCATTACAAGATAAAATAAATCAAGATAGCTTGAGTTTATTAAGAGAATATTTTTCTAGATTTCAAAGGACAGTCAAAATGGAGAAAGGTCATGGCTTTCACTTTTCTGAGAACCATATTGCCGATTTGCTTGACCAATTGCAAATTCAGATATATTCCAAAAAAAGTAAAAATGTTGAAATATTGCATTTGTCTTCTGAAATCTGCAAACATCTTGGGGGGATAAGGTTTACTAGCTGTAAAAGTGCAAAAGATAGGACATCAATGTCAGTTACACTTGAACAAGCAATGGTACTCATCAAAGATTTTAACTTGAATGAGAAGGAATTACATAAAGTATTAGATTGCATGAGGTGTGAGGGAACACGTCGTGAAAATGCTTTAAAAAATTCTGGTGTAAGGAAATATCATTTTAATAATTTACAGTTGATGTCTATACCAAAACTGTACAGAGCTCCACCTGGCACATACAGTGATGTTAAGATAAATGAGATCATAAAGCATTTATAGAATTTCTTTGAAATAATAATGGAATGTTATATGATTAATGTATATCAAACAGATGTATTACATGACGTTTTTGTTTGATAACAATATTTCACGATTTACAATGCATTTTTTCGGACTTAAAAATTAATGCTTTTAATTCTTAAGCAGTTTAACTCTTAAGTAGCTAAATTATATTTAGTGCTTATTGTTCATTAATTATAATGTACCTACTTAATGATTTCTTTTTAGTCATTAAGATACCTTAATAGTCGTTAAGAGAGCTTTTCTTCATTTTAAATTTATCTGCTGAAGATAAATTTAGAGCAAATTATCATATAAATCTCTGTTATGTTTCATCATAGTTATCAAATTTTTATGTTGATTTGCAAGATAGTTTTTTTATGCTACTGTTATTTCTTAGAAAAGTAATAATTTTTATGTTACTGTTATTTTTTGAGCATAATATTTTTCAAATTATTGAAATTTTTATCTTGAAATCTCCAACTTGTTTTCTGCCATTGCACTATTCCTTATAGTAAATTAAATTCTTACAATAATTTTATTTTCTAATTTTAGTAAAAATATTAGTATTTATTAGTTTATTTGCATGCTTTAAATACGTATTAATCTCCAATATCTTAAAATTATTTTTATAAATTGTAATTAAATGCTGTACTGTGATGATTAATATGCTGTACAGAATTATAATTGGATAACCTATAGTTATTATTGTAATTATATACTTGTATATATAACTGATTTTCAGCCATTGGCTCAAAATTGGTGTGCATTCTAATTTTCTAATCATCCAGTGTATAATTTTATATTTTTATTTATATTATTGATTTCAGATGTATCTTTCTATTTTCTAACACAGTGGTTGGAAAATCGTGGTTTATGAGCTCCTTTTGTGTGGTTCAAAGTAGCATATGCAGATTTGTGAAGGTAAATGCAAAAAATATCCTAACAATATAACACAAAGGCTAAGAAATTTTACTCAAGCGTTTATTTGGCATTTTCATAACAGTGATTAAATATCAATTTTTTTTATTGTCATATTCCTAATGTTAATGAACTAATGTATTATTCAATTGCAATTTTAACTTGTATGAGAAACCAAATAATGTAAAAATGAAATTTAGCCTACAATTTTCGAAATTCTTAGCTTCTAGATCCTTTAAACTCTTTCCGATTGTCTGTGGCAAATAATTTTCTAGCAATCTATATAACATAAAATGTATGGACAATGTTTGGTTTGTAATGCACAGAAGATATTTAGATTTGGCAGTTGAGTGGCTCTCAAAAAATATTTAATTTGTTGTATTGTTGATAATAAGCTTGGTTGACTAATGAGTTTGCCATCCATTGACCTAACACAAAATCATTTTTGGGAATATAAAACAAGTTTACTGGAAAGTTCAATAAATAGACAACACCATTTTAATATGATAAAGAATATGAATGCTTAAAATAATTTGATATTAAATAATTTAATTATTTGATTTAAGAAATTTAATTTGATATATTGATTAATCTAATACTCATGAAACTATTGAAGTTTTTTCCCTTGTTAATGCTGTTGAATAGGTATCAAGAACAACCCTATACCACAGAAGTAATGATATGAATAATATCGTGTTTAAATTTCTTCTTTATTGATTAAGTAAGAAATATGGGATTAAAAAAGATTACTTCACTATATTTTATTTAATTATCAAAATAATTTACCACATAAAAGATATATAGTATGGGAAACCTCTATACATACATAAAAAAGAGTAAATTTTTGAGAAATCCATTTTATATAAATATAAAAAAATGTATTCTTATTTACTTATAAAAATACACAAACCAAATTTGTTTTATTCATCATCATCTTGCTGCAAGTTAGATCAAGTCCACCAGTCCATGAATGTTAAAAAAATCATAAACAAAAAGAGAACTACTAAAAATCGTCAGTCCTATCTAAACCAGCACAGATCAATATGATAGGGAGAGGACTGCATGGAGTTACAGTTACTCCAAATTTTAACTTCTGTAAGTTAAAAATATTTTAATTTTAGACCTCAACATAACTTAAAACTCCAACTGCAAACTTATGATTCTTTCAACTTTAAAAGAATTAGAACTTTTAAGTTCATCAAACTGCATCTCCAAAACCAAACATTTATATTTATTCACTATATTTCATAAGATATCCAAATGCTTCAAATCTTTCTCTTAGAAGTGATATGTTCTCAATTTCTATACAGATTGAAAATTATCATGTGGAAGAATCCACTCTTGTGAATTTGAAGGTTATTCTAACTTTCAGTCGTCAGTTTGAGGTTCAGTTCTCATCTCAGTAACTGATGTTTTAAGTTGTTTTAGAGCATAAAATTTTTAACTGTAAGTCTAAGTTGAAATATATCTCATGAAAAAAATTAGCATAAAAGACAAGCAGTATATAAAGAATCCATTTTCATGCATCTTAAGATTAGCTCTTTGACTATTAATTAATCAGAGAGGGTTCAATTCTCATCTCATAAGTGGATGTCTGAAGTGGTTCAACATCATTTTTTAAACTGTATTCATATATAAAAAGTGATCAGAGTGGCACACCAAACCTAATTCCTAACCTATTCCATAACAGCACCAACAGGTAATATTTAATCATATAAATGTTTGCCATTCTGATTGGTTAAAATTCATTTATAAAGAAAAGTTGTTCTATATTATTATTTATAATTTTACTTTAAATATTTATTTTTGCTTAAGAATATTATTATATATAACTGCTAGTGTGGAATAAAACTATTCATTAATTATAAGATTTAAAAAAATCTGTCAGACAACAAACCTTGATTATATTGTTAATATATTTATGAAGCAATAGAACCAAAAACATGATTTTTTTAAGCATATAAATTTAAAATCAAATTACTGTAAATTGATGAACATTGCTGTACAATAAAGAATAACTAAAATACACCTTGAAGGATTGGAATCAAAACTTATTTGTAATGTTTTCAATGTTTGGTAGAAAGCATTTGACTCATTTTTATTAATCCAATTACTCTAAAATACAATTGAATCTCTTCTGTACACTATGTACAATGTACTTGTGCTGATAATATGCATGGTTTTACAGATATTGCAACCAATTATTTTGGCAGTTAAGTTTTTATTATTTTAAAAAATTTATTTCATGTTACACTTTTTCACCATAATACGAATCTTTTATGTCATTTAGTTGTAATAGTATTAAGGAAAAATTGAATCTTGTGGACTAGCATGAGAGATTATTATTAAATAACCCAGAAATATTATTCTTTATTTTCATAATGAATAAAAATGTTTTAAATATTTATGTCACATATATATATATATATAATGTAGTTATCAAAATAGATTGTATATGAGAAAGAAGTAAGATTATGTAAATATGATGTTGAAAAGTAAATTTTCTTTAATTATGTTTGTAGTCATTTTGTTATATAACTATATGTTTCATGTTTGGCTGAGAAAAATACCATTTTAGAAAACTGATTAATATTGAAGGAAAAAAAAAGTTACATGCATGATATGTTTAATCAGTATTCATTTTTAAGCTAAAAATGCCTGTATGATTGAGATACATAAAAAACATTCTCTCATATTAAAGACTGCATTTTTCTGATATTGCTTCTAAATATAATAATTAAATTAATATATAAAAGTTGATAAAATTAATCAAGTATGCATTATTAAATATAAAGTTATGTTTTTGTTGGCAAAGGCAAAATACAAAGTAAAAGGCTTATAGGATGATTGTTCATTACCAATTATGTAAGAAAACTGTAGTAAAAGAGAGTTTTCCAAATCTATTCAAATAAACTATTAATAGAAAGTCATGAAAAGTCAAGAAAAAAATATGTACATAAACATGTGCATACTTACCAGACAATGGTCTAGTTTTGTTTTTAATTACTGACATTATGACTGTCATAAAGAGAGCAAATGTGTTAAGAAAAAATGAAAAAGAATATATCAAAATCTGTGTGAAATTTTTATGAATGAAATGACAGTGTTATTGATATTAATAATCTTTATAAATGTCAATTTGGCTAAATGCCAACTATTCATCACAAAATTTTATTTGTAACAAAATCATTTTATTATTAACAAGTTCAGCTTTATAAAGAAATTTTCATTTCAACTCAAGCTTTGACTAAACTTTAAATTTACATACTGCTGAAGAAGACTGTAAACACTGTTAAATAAAATTTAATTTTATAATATTGCAACTTGTGAATACCTATTGTAGTAAATAATATAAATATTCTAATACATTAATATTGAATCAGTATTATGTTTTTAAATTTAATTTAAATATTAGAAATTTCTAATTAAAAATATGTGAGATTCGAAATATTTATATTTTTTCAAATGTGGTGCAGTTATGAGCAGATATTTTATTCACCATTTATGATTAATATGATAAATGTCACATTAAATATCTTATTTTCTCTATTTAGCATGAATTCTATTATGTACCCTATTAATAGATTTCTGCTGTTTAAGAATGGTTAAGTTCATTAATGCTTAAAATGTAGGGACTTTGTGTCAGGTTTTAAAGATTACATAAATAAAACCGCTTTTTATATTTAGGGCTAATAAAGGCAAATTTAATGTAAACAAAATAATGTATAAAAAGGTTGTTCTAAAGGTTATTCTAGAGAGATTTTATGAAATTATTAAATTTGTATATATAGCAACATAGCATAAAATTATGAAATGGGAAAAAAAAAGTCGAAATAAAGTCGTTGACAGTAAAAGGCCGTCACATGTTTTGGAAACGTAACAGTAAATGGTTACCAGCTGAGATATTCCTTCTAGTGCCGGTTGTATCATTTTTGGCGACTTTATCGCCTGTACCGGCGAAACGGAAAAGTACCGAAAAAAAGTGAGGAAGGAAAGTTTAATCAAAGATGTTATCAATCTCCAACCCAGTCTGATGAAGTCACATCAAATCCATAAATCCATTGATTTTTAAAAAGTTGAATTAAGAAGTAGGTAAGGTTAAATTTTTCCCCAAGGAGAACCAAACATTTCTAAATATATTTAGAAGAAGCTTGGTGTTAATGATATTTTGGACAAAGGGGTTACAATTTTTCACCCTCAGAATGTAATGTAAATAGCTTCAAGTGGCAAGGAGCAAGAGGCTGGTGCAGGTTTTTCTGCTGCATGAGAGTGTTAGTGATAAATCTGGTTTACTGCTTCTGTATCAGAAGTAAATAGGGAGTACCAAATTCTTAATTTGGGATTTTTCTGCGTAAATGTTCAAGGTAAAAGTTCTGAGGAAAGGGTTAGACAACTACAACCCTCCTTAGCAAGATTGCCATTTTGTTACTCAAAAGTTTATCAAAATCAAAAATATTTGTTTTATTTGGTTTGTTATATTTTGTTTTTGTGTGTAGTGTAGAATTGGGTACTCTTTGTGGTCTAATGATAAAATTTAATTTTTAGTAGCCCTGGTACTTAGTTTGGCTTTTGTGTAGAGGCATCTGCTGTCTTGTTAATCACATCTTGACGTCAAAAAAGTTAAGGGTTTCCAGTTATAAACTTTAACTTACTTTTGTAAGAAAGTATTTTTAATAAACAAAAATATCTAAAATAATTAAATAAAAAAATTGTTCAGCTTAAGGACTTAAATTTTCTTTAATTACAGTAAAAGATACTGAATCAACATTGGCTCGAATGGTGATTTTTACATCCATGATAACTTTATGGTAAAAAGTAACTCCTTTAGTTTTAAAGGTGCAAAATTAAATCAAAATTTTTTTGAAGTAATAAAATGGTTATATATATATATATATATATATATATATATATATATATATATATATATATATATATATATATATATATATATATATATATATATATATATATATATCTCTATAAATCAGATTTTATATACTTATTGCATCCTGTTGCTATAAAATATATGTGTAAAGAACAAAATCACTCTGAAAAATGTGCATGTGATGAAACCACTTGCCAAAATGCTACTGTGCATGCTGTGATAAATATAAATTTTACAAAGAAAAGAAGAATTTTAATCTTCATTAATTTTAATTCATCCTAACTATGGAGATATTTACTTCTCAGAAATAAAACATTTAAATAACTAAGTAATTGATAATACAACTACTTGTTCCAAAGATAAAAATCAATTTAAAATAATGAATTTAATTTTTATTGAATAAAAGCAATTAATAACTCAATTAAAGGGTATTTATGTATTATTTCATAAATTTAAGTTGTCGATTTACTGTACAATATGTAACTTTGCAAAACAAAGATTCACTTGCACAAATTCTGATTGTTTTATTTTTTGCTTGATGAAGTGTTTTTAAAATTCTTGTGACATGATAGTAAGGTTTGTTACTTTCATGTTTTTCTTTTTCCATTGAAACAAAATTTCATTTCAAATAATCGAATGTGATATTGGAAAGAAAAGAATATTTCAGGAAATCAGTCTAGATTAGAGAAAGAAATTAAATAAGTATGTCAATGTCATATAATAATATTTGACTTGAGAATGAATTTTAGATTTGTTCAAGTCTTCGATGTGGATTTTGCATACAAAGCAAAATGACCATTATTACCAATAAGATAAGATTACTCAGAAATACTCCACATAAAAAGACTTTAATGAAACAAAATGTGTACAAAAAGCTAATTAACATACTAACTTTTTATTAGGCATCTTAAATTATTATTTGAAACTATATATTGATACTATGAATTGGCAATTTTGTGGATGGTTAAAAATTAGAATCATGACGACACAGATTTACTATTTAAAAATATTTTTGAAGATGCGATCTTTTAGTAATAAAAAATAAAGTGTGTCAAGGATGATTCCTTTTGATTGTGCTGTTTGTTTTTCCTCTAGAATGTATCACATTTTAAGCATTTTCTGTGCTGTATCTTGAACACAGAGATATCTATAATTTGTTAATTTAAATTTTAAAAATATGTTGGGATTTTTATAACCTTTATTTTACTATTTTTATTTAAATTTCTTTCTTGAAAAAGCTGTCGTATTTTTATTTTATTTTATTTGTAATAGCCAATTATTGTGTTGTGAATTTCTTTGGAGGAATGATTGCAAATCATATCTGAGCTTGAAATGACTGTTGTAAACAGTAGTAAGTTACTTTTTAATCTCAGATTTTTAAAAATGTATTATAAAAACATTTTATAAAGAACCCTTAAACAATTTCAATGTTATTTAACATTCAAAACTTAATAAATTTTTTACATAAATACTAAATTTCATATATTTTTATACTCTTACAGCAATTGAAGTAATAAATTACATTTCAGATTCATGTACAGTATTGAGTTAGGAAATTTTTTATTAGATAACATTATGTAATTTATTCAAAAAATAATGTTTTTTTACTAATTTTAATTGTTTTGAATTATTATTTTACACCTGGTGTATGGATGAAATTGATATTTTATTGTTTTAATTCTGTATAATGCCTTGCTCAAATAAAGTTCAATAACTAATTTAATATCATTAAATAGTTGGAATTTACTATTGATGACCCTTAAAACAATTGTGAAGCGATTTATTATTCATGTTTTTTATAACAATGCTTATGAATGAAATTATCTGAATAGATATTTGCATATTATGAGTTATCTAAACAGAGTAAAAACTATGACCATGTTCAATAATTTAGTAATATTTTATAAAAATCATCATTAAAGGCCACAATGTTATTTTAATCAGCTGTTATATTTTCTAATACTTATTAAAAGAATGAAAGTAAAAGTAATTAGTAATGTAATAAAGAAAGCAAGAATGTGTGTTATTACAACAATAAATACTAATATTCATAATAGTAAATAATTTATATATAATTTTACTTTTCTCTTCTGCTAAAAGATTGTTATTAAAATTTTCCATATATAAGTTGCTTGTGTACAAAAATCAATATTTCCTAGCATATTTAAATTTTTTTTTGCAAAAGTTCTGGTTATTTCTAGTCTGAGGATAATTTTTGAATTTAGTAGTATACACCTCAAAAGATTCTTTTGTATATTAAACTAAATTTTTAATGTTATACTGCACTGTTAAATTGATCCTTTTTAGAAAATGTCAAATGTAAATAATATATTTTTTCATTTTCTTTTCTTTCCCAATACAGACGTTTATGAAATAAATGATTAAATCAACTTACAAATTGATGAATTTATCATTAACTTATGAGCAATTAATCAGTATTGTAGTTTTTTAACTTAATTTTAAATATAATTTTTATAATATTTTTACACGTGTGATTTTCCTTAATTTTATTATTGTATTGTTATTTTGGTCACTGTTAAACTATATTGGATGAAAATACTTTTTGGTATTTAATCAAAATTATTCAATTCATAGCTTTCCCCAGTTAAACTGTCTGGTTTTATTTCCTAGCATTTAAATAATTTTATAATTTTTATTACTCTGATTTTATATTTCCAGTTTTCTTAAATGCTTCATATCAAATTACAAAAAAAAATTAGTTTTATTATTTAAAATTTAAAAAGTGCTTAAATGAACTACTTTTAAAAATGGATAGGAATTAGCTTTTAATTAAACAAAACGTTTTGATAATGAAACTCACTAAATATTTTGTAACCTTATAACTGTACTATTTATAAAATTTATTATAAGAAATATAATAATCATAAATATAATTATTACAATTTAGACTTTAATTCCATTTTATAATTTTTTTACAATGAAGTATCTGATAGGGATGACTGATTTGATTAAAACAAATATGTTATTTTGATGTTTACGTTATTATTTATTTTTGATTTTAACTTTTAAATCAAAATAAAATGTTACTTTTGCCTGTGATGAAGAATTTAATTATAATTTACTAATATCCTAAATTAGAGTTCATGTTGAATTAAAGCTAGGAAAGTTAATTTATTAATTGTAGTTTGAAGGGGCAAAAATATATTGTTCTTGATAGTTATACTGTTCTAATTCTTCAGTTACTATTTTTTGAAATTTATGTATATATTTCAGAACTCCTTGTTCATTTTCAAGGTGCATATTATTTTTTCGTATCTTTTTGATTGAACTTCTATAAGCTGCAACATTTGGAAACATTTGTTATGTAACTTTCAGGTGCTATCATTTAATGAAATTGTATATAATGTGATCGTAGTATAATAGAATATGATAAAAATAAATGTGAAGAACAGAATGAAGAGCAGATTGTAACACAAAACATGAGAGTTATTCAAAAGTAAGATATATGTGGATAAATATAAAAGACTTAGTATACTACTCAGTACGCATGAGTTAACACTAATTTATTGCCAGATTAACAAATACAGAAAAGAATATACAAAAGTTTGTACCTCATATTTTGAACTACAAGTGGTAGTTACTGCTGACTTCCTCAGAGGAATTTAAAATTAACATATGCTCAACTCTCCTCAATTTAGATCTTATAGTGTCCACAAACTTTATCAATAGCATTGGCCACCACCAATAGCATTGGCCATATAAACTGAAACATATATTCAAGTTTTTCCTTGTTATCCAAAAACACAAACAAGAATCAGTATGACTTGAAACTTATTTCTACTAAGGATTAACTAAATTTTTTATTACATTTATTTGCACTTTGTTTCAAGTATATAAATTCTTTAATTTATAAACAAAATGCTCTCTTCCAGGTTCTTCAATACTCTTTGGCTGAGTCATGTTACAATATCAAAGTGTTTAATTTTAATTTTCATTTTACTATCAGCTGTTAACAAAATGGTCTGTGAAGATTTCATCATGTTTTTTTTCATATTTAATGTGAATGTCCATATGCTACCAATCTTGCTTTTCCTTCATTACTCTTTTCCAATCAATTGTTTTCCACATGTGCTTGCTTTGTTATATGATGTAAATTTAGATTTGTTCTCTTTCACCATATTCATTCAATTATTAATCTGCTCTTCTTAATATGTCTCTTTTAATATGAGCTGCTTCAATTAAATTGATAGCATTTTCTCCATAACTTGAAAAATGGAGATTAATTATTGTCATATTCATCATTCAAAAAAATTTTTAATTCATTTTCATTCACTCTTTAAAGCTTATTTCAGAATTCTTTTTTTTAAAATTATTTTTCATTTATTTTTTATTGTAATTCTACTTATCTTCTAGTGTTTGTTCTAATTTCTGTTTTTGATATTGCAAGATTTCACATGTTTTACCTATAATAACTTCGTTTTTGGATTCAAGAGTCTATATTTTAAAAGCTTTTCCACTAATAACAAATTCTTTTTACTGTTTTTCATCAAATTTTTATCATTGATTTTTATATGCAAATTTTTTATGTAAATCCATTTTTGTGAATACTTCTATTTGGTTTGTTGAGAAACTGTAAATTGCTTTCTATTTCATGATGGAAACTTTTTGGATTGATAAAGTACTCTATAGAATCGTCTGCAAAGTATGTACCACATTTGGAAAAAAAAATCTTGACAATGAAAATATAATATACACCAACAAATATTTATTTACATTCTTTTTACATCTGGTTTTTGTTTTCTCTTTGGTATCTAATAACATAGAGGCAACTTTCTACATTCACTTCCAAAAATTAAACATGAAGATGTAAAATGCAAAAAAATTAACAAATACTGCTTTCATTGACACAAAATTCGGCAGGAAAGTAGCATATATATTTATGCATAAAATAAAATCAATAATTATATACAGAAATAAATTTTTGTAAGTAATCAGATAATGACATACTGGAGATTTAAACAGAATTAAGTATAAAGTGGAAATAAACAGCATAAAATGGAAAAAAGGCATTAGTAGGGTATGTGATCCCCCTCATCTGTATACAAAGTTTATACCTTGTGACTATGCTTTCAATTAGGTGGTCAACCACAGTAGAATTAAGCAATAGCCATTCTTCTTGTAGAGCAGTTTCCAACTCAACAAGGGTGTCTGGAGGTGGGAAGAGTGAAGATACAGCACGGCCGAGAGCATTCCAAAGATTTTCAGTGGGATTAAGGTCGGGCGAATACGTTGGACACGCCATACGCGCAATCCCTTCACTCTCCAGGTAGTCATCGGCGACGTCAGCTCTATGGGAACATGCGTTATTGTCCGATAAAACAAAAATAGGGTCTACTGCTGCAGCATACAAGCTCACAATGGGTTCTAGGACTTCATCTCGATATCGGACAGTCGTCACAGAACCCCGTTTAAAGATGTGCTGGTCGGTGCGGTATCCTAATGAAATCCCTGTCCACACCATTATGCTTCCGCCTCGGAATGGGTGATTTCTGTGGTGTTTTGGGGCTGATTGCGCGTCCCTTGTTCATGCCATATACGTATACGCTTGTCATCTGGCTCCAGAGCAAATCTTGACTCATCAGTAAACATGTCATTGTCCAAGCCAGACACAGTCCAACTGACATGTTCCCGGCACTTTAATCGTGTTCCTCTTGATTGGGCGGTTAGACAAATACAAATACTAGTACACGGGCGTACAATCCACTCATATGTAATCTTCGGCGTACAGTAACTGCAGATATCACCTTACCAATGGACGCTGTAATCATAGATGTCACACGTGTGGAGGTCGCTCTGGGATTCCGCTTATCTAAAATCGCAATATATCGATCTTTCGCGGGGTTTGTAACCCTTGGGCGACCGGCTACGGGCCTTCGGACAACTGTCTGGGTGGTTTGGAATTGTTTCCTAAACGTGAAACTACAGAATGATGAACGCCGAAGAAAAGAGCAACATCTGAGATCGACTGTCTTGCTTCAATGCGCCCCACAGCATGCCAGCGCTCAGAATCTTCCTTTCGTCTTCTGAAAGTCATAGAAACACGTATGTCTTGAAAACAAATTGTACGAAAGTTTTAAACAACCTTCTATCAGCACTTACAATCAATTTCTGTAACCCTTCATAAAGCTAGTATCTTATAAGACGGCCCTTTTTGCATATTTCTTGGCATGAAAGCGCGATTGGCTGTTACCTAACATATTTACATCTGCAGCGATTTGCATCCTCTTCAATTCTGATTGGCTTTTGGAAATTAGCATTTTCCTCTCCGTGCTTAACTTTTGGAAGTGAGTGTATTTGAAGTTTGTTAAAAAAGGTATTACTAATTGCTATATTCTTTTCCTTCACTTATACCATGTGCAAAAAAAGTGTGACCGTTGTGTGATAGTAAGTATGTGGAAAATTCTTTAAAATCAAAATGGAAAATCATGTCCATTTTGTAGGTCATGTAATTATGAAATAAAGAGGAATAGTATGTAAATAGAAACAATGCATTTATTTAACCTTTTCAGTCCTGCGTCACAATTTCAAGAAATTGTTCCTACAGCGTCATTTTCTCCCCATTTAATTGCTGAGGATTTTTCCATATCGAATATTTATCCTTTGAGAGTGATATCCCTTGCTAGGCCTGCTGTAATTTCGACGATATATAGATGAGTTTACCATAGATATTATGTAAACTCATCTATCCATATCAATAAGCCATGGACTTTTTTCATGCGTTGTTTAATGTATCAGATTTTAAAATGTTACAAAATATTTTAAGATATACATGTGTGTGTGGAGCAAGTTTAGTCTGTTTTGTAAACAATGATATGGTATATTAATTTATTACAGAAAAGTTTCTGAAATTATTGCTTAAAATAGTTACACGATAACTTTAATTTTTTTATTTGATTCTTAGTCATCAAAATACATATTTAAAATAACATTTTTTAAAACAACAAAATACAGTTGGGTACAAGGAAAATATGATAAGAAATAAACTAATTTTGAATTAATTTAATAACATTATTAAAAACAGCATACATGATATTAAAAAATATATATAAAAATATTTTGAACAAATATTATTTATAAGCTGATATATGCCAAATTACTAAGGTTGTATTTGAAAAATATTAGAATAATATGTATACTAACAACATTAAAGAATTTTGTTTTCTTTTGTTATGAATATTTTGTGTCATAAGTAATTTCTATATTCAATGGATTAAAATGTGTGTTATTTTTATCCTCTCTTTTCTTTTGAAGAAAAGCTTAAAAATTCCATTGCATTTTATGATGACTACTTTGACAGCTATTCTTTGGAAGGGCAATAAGGCTACTTAAATGATTTTTTTAAAAAGTAAAAAAGAAAAAAAAATCTTTTACATATATAATTTCCACAATCTCTCACATTCTTCATCAAGTTTTGGCTTATTTTTATTCTCTGTGAAGTTAAATATATTAACACTTTAAAAACTTTTATCACAATTATAATTTTCCTAAAAACTGTAGTTTCAATCAGTTCGCCTGTTGAACAATAATATCTTCATAGGATCCATTAAAAAATAAGCCCAAAGAATTTCTCTACGTCTGGTTTATCAATATTAGTCCATTTTGACTCGTGTTTTCTTTTAATAACTCCTGAATGTAAGTCTAAGATTTATGAAGCATACCTATTTGTTTCATTTGCGATAAAGTGTATCATATCAAATAAAAAACTAAAAAAAATTCATGTTCATCAACTAAATCATCTATTTGTTCCGAAGTACTTAAGTCCCCCATAAATTTAAAAATGATAGGCTTGTCATTTGTTACAGCATTATGACAATCGAAATCAAATGATTTAGTTGAAGCTGGACCACTATTGTCACCAGGAAAACTATTATCCTTAAATTCAGGTTCATCACAGGAATCAAAATCACTATCTGCAAATTTTTTTTCTAATTCATCCAGTAACTTTTTCATTTCTTTATCAGTCTCAGTCTCTCAGTCATTTCTTTCCTTATGACTTGAAGATTTCGAAAATATTTTTTCAAGTGACCAAAAAAAAATTGATAAAACAAGATGAATATGCTTTTAAAAAGAAGTGCCTATGTATCTATTTTTTGCCAAAATTCTCTACTCTGATAATTTTCTAGTTTTTACAACTTTCAGACACAAAAGAGCAGTGGGAGAAAGTTGAGCGCTAGAAAGGGGAAAAAATGTATGGTACAACTGCTGTGCCAAATCCGTCTTCTGTGACGCTCACTTTCGTGGTACGATAATTACACTACGGGCTGAAAAGGTTAAGTGTCTTTTGCTATGTTTCATTCATTTCAGTTTTAAATATAGTGGCTCACCGAATGGTTTTCAATAAGAATAACTGACGTGCATTTTTATTTTGTGGATACAGAATAATAAAATTAGAAAAGAAATTGCTTTTTTTTGTGTGTGTATATTCTTTATGTTTCAAAGATAGTCTAAGGAGTAAATTAATTGCGGTTTCATTTCATTATTTATTAAGGTTTTTCCACTGGAAAGTCTAGAAATATTTTTGTCAAAAAATGTTTAAAATGTGGCTGAAATTTATCAATAAACTATTTTTCTAGTTATTCCTAAAACTTTTTTTTATTTAGAAAAGAACAGGTTTATATGAGTGAGAAAAAATATGCAAACATCAGGGTTTCGAATTTTTGTTGATTTTAACCTTTTTTTCTAGCAGATTCGTTGACAATAGTCAGTGAGGTCCCTAAATATCTTAGAGAAACTGCTTATACCAGATTCATTAAAGTGGCGGACGGTCGGATGGATGGAAATGTCACAGGCTAATTAAAATCTAGGAGCCTTAATGTGTTGCAGTGGGGTACACCGTCTCTGAATCAATATCGAATCGAAGCTTTTGTGTCCAGAAAACATGTTCCAAGCTGATCACAAACTACCTGCAGAAGATCATTTTATAGCTTTTTCTGCCCGGAGGTGAAGAGGCATTTCTGTGCTCGAGCTTGTATCAGACCATTCCGTAACATCAGGGAGAAGAATATCCGCTCTTACGGTGTGAAGGTGTCCTCACTTTGCAGATATTTATGAAAGGTAACCAATTATGTGCGTCCCTTTAGTGAGTTCGAATCCTGGCCCAACCAAAAATCCCTTGTATTCACTTAGGGCGATTGGGGAACGTAGAGTTAATCGGGATGGCAATGTCCAGATGTGAAATGATGCCTATGGGACTGGCAGGCTAAGTCTGGGGATCAGCTTGGTTTCTATTTCCAAAATTACGAAGATCCACCAACTTTCGAAGTCATGATGTACACTCACAATAAAATTTGTGACCCGCCTCTTGTAGTGCTGGAAGGTAAAATTACTGGTAGCAGGGCATTAGAAACAAATTTATTAATGGGCAGGCTGTACCTGTTTGTTTTTAATTACACTATCAAATCATTGCAAAATATCAACGTCATCGACGAAGCGATTCTTTGTTATTGTTCCGTACCCATGAAGCGCTGTGACAGCAGCGCCATCTTTGTATATGAGAAAAACACATAAAAACAGAGAGGAATCGTCGAGTTACTGCCTTTGAGGAGAGCAGTTGTAAAATGAGTGAGATGATTCAGCTACGAAAAATAAAAAGTTTTTTTAAATTAAAATTCTACAGACCATTCTTTATAAACGAGCTATTGAACACACAAATATTTCTGGTCCCCTTTGCCGGAGGTTTGATGAGATATTGCCTACAACGAATGCGAGAAGGAATAACAACCCAACTGTCTTTGAGAGCGGTATCAGTTGCTATGAGGTATGTGTGCTTGAGCTTTTTTGGTCATTCACTCCCATGAGATAATTTATATTATCAGTTTGAATTGATTCTGTTGAGCTTAATAACTATTTTTATAACTTGTGTTGTTGATTAACTTAATTGTACATAAATTTAAAATTGAGTTTTGAGTTCCGTTTTCAAAATGGTTAAAAACGTGAATAAAATTGATTTGCAAGTTGCGGCTACGGAGTTAGGAGAGGTCATTACTGATAAAATGACAATTGTAGAGTTAACGAACATTATAAAGAATAACGTCACGTTTAAAAATGAGACCGAATATGTAGCTTATCTCCTAAAATCTTTAAAAGAGAACAGTTTACTAGAATTAGAGACTATTGAGAAAAATAAGCAAACACAGTTGCAATTAGAGCAAATAAAATTAGAGAGAATGAAAGCTGAATTAGAATTAACACGCTTGAGAGTAGATTAAAAAATTGTAGAAACTAATTCAGAAAATAAAACTGAAGACTGCAACTCGTTAGATTCCTTAATAAAAAGTATTAAAACATTAACGATTAAAATACCGAGTAAACCAGAAGGTTGGAATCTATTTTTTAACTTCTTTGGAGAGAGCATTTATTATAAGAAATGTTTCAAATAAATTTTAAAGCAGAGATTCTTTTAAATTTGCTCGGTGAGAAAGCATCAAATGTAATTTCTTACACAGGCGATGATGAATTAAGTGATTATGAAAAAGTTAAAGAAATTATTCTCAGAGAATTTGAGCCCACACCACAATCATGTTTAGAGCAATTCAGAAAAACAGTAAGACACCCAAATGAAACACATATTCAGTTCACTTCGCCTTTAACAGCAAGTTTTGATTACGACTTAAAATTGAAAAAAGTGTCTGATTTTGTGAAATTAAAACAATTAATTGTATTTGATCAATTATTTCAAATATTAGATAGAGAAACCGCTGTTCATATCAGTATTAAACAGTCAGATACTTGGTTTGAACCCATAAAATTAGCAAAAGAAATTCATTTATTTTATGTATCCCGAGGGAAACCGCTCTCTCTAACGGTAGAAAATAAACTAGTGAATCCGAAAACACACCCTGCAAATCAAAGAAATATTTCTAGAGTATTTTTATCCGATTTTAAGAATTCAAAACGCCTTTGTTCGGAAAATCATCCCTGTAGTTAGTGGGAGCTTACCCACTGCAATGGAGGGAAAAGTACATTGCGGATTTATTAAAGATAATACTGCTTTACATGAAGTAATAGAGAGATTTTGGGAGATAGAAAATATTGAAACTAAAATTTCTAAAAATAAAGAAACAATAATATGTGAAGAACATTTCAAAACAAATGTTAAGAGAGACACAGTACAGGGAGATATATAGTTAAAATGCCTTTAAAAGAAAACCCAAAGTGTTTAGGTAAATCTAAAGAAATTGCATTAAAAAATTAAATTCGTTATGGAATTGTTTCTTAAGAGAGCCTGAGTATTTAAAATTATATAAGGAATTTTTGAGCGAGTATGAGAAATTGGGTCACAAAACAGCAATTCCAGATTGTGAGGAAGAAGTAGGAACGTATTATATACCCCATTTAGGTATTTATCGCCCTGATAAAAGTACTACAAAACTTCGCGGTATTTAATTTATAGTATTTAACGCGTCTTCTCAAACAACTTTAGGAAATTCACTTAATTCCTTGCAATTTAATAGTGGTACTTTACAAGAGGATCTTTTTTCAATAATGGTGAGGTTTTGTAAACACATTTATGCCTTTGTAGCAGATATTAAACAAATGTATAGAATGCTTTTAATTGATCCTAATCAAACTAAACTTTTGAGAATTCTTTGGAGAGAGGGAGTGAATGTACCAGTTAAAACTTATGAGCTCAAAACAGTTACGTATGGCACAGTTGGTGCACCATATCTTGCTACTAGAGTACTTTTTCAGCTATCAACAGATGAAAAAGAGAAGTACCCCTAGCATCCCCCGTCTTAGAGAGAGACTTTTACATGGACGATGTGCTTAGTGGTGCTGCCACTATAACTGAAACCAAACAGCTTCAAACTGAACTGGAGTATATCCTAAGGAGTGGAGGAATGACGCTACACAAGTGGTGTAGTGATCATTCGGAATTGAAGACAGGCTCTGATAATGAGTACAATTTCTAGGAAGAGACAAAGGCGTTAGGAGTTCTGTGGAGACACAGCACAGATCATTTCACTTTTCAAATGCATCTTGAGAGTGCAATTCCTCCAATGAAAAGGTCAGTGCTTTCTACAATTGCAAGAACATTTGATCCCCTTGGCCTCTTGGGTCCAGTGATAACTAAAGCAAAGATTTTCTTGCAAAACATTGGTGTTTAAATCTAGAGTGGAATGATGCCCTTCCTGCAATGGAAGCACAGCAATGGCAGAACTTTATTGAAACTTTGCCAACGATCAAAAATGTTAAATTTAAATGATGCATATTTATAGACAAATCAATGCACATTGAGTTTCATGGATTTGGGGATGTATCTGAGTCTGCGTATGGATATGTCATCTATTGCAAATTAACATCTGAGACTGGAGATTCTGAAGTGATTTTGGTTTGTAGCAAGTCATGAGTGGCACCTCTTAAGAGAGTTGCAATCCCGAGATTGGAACTGTGTGCATCAGTTCTCTTAGCGAAACTGATTACAAAAGTTAAAGATGCCCTACAGCTTAAACACTGCAGTAAGAATATCCATTTGTAGAGTGATTCCATGATAACTCTTTCGTGGATCCGGAAGGAGCCTTACCTGCTGAAGACGTTTGTTGCCAATCGAGTTGCTCAAATACAGGACTTGACTGAGATTCATCAGTGGCGCCACGTGTCATCGAGGGACAATCCTGCTGACCTTATCTCAAGAGGAATGGAACCTAATAAACTGATTGAAAGTGAACTATGGTTTAACGGCCCCAGTTTCCTTGCTGAAGAAGACTATCCCAACCGAGAAATTCCTACATTAGTGATACAAGATGAGTTTATCTCTGAACTGAGAAATATGCCTCAAAATGACTCATCTGTGTTGACTTTAACTTCAAATTCCTTTATTCTGACTTACTCAATATTAGTAATAATTATACTAAAATATTGCATGTTGTAAGTTATATTTTCAGATTCCTATACAACTTATAAACTCTACTAAAAAGAGGATAGGAGAATTGTCAACAGAATGAATCAAGGTAGCAGAAAAATTCTTAGTAAAAGAGGTTCAGAGACTAGAATTCCCTTCCGAAATGAAATATTTGGGTCAACAAAAACCAGTACTTGATAAAAGTAAGATAAAATGTTTATGCCCCTTTTTAGATCAGGATGAATTATTAAGAGTAAATGGTAGGATAAAAAATGCAAGTATAAATTTCGATAGTAAATTTCCTATTATTCTTCCAAAGGGCCATAAGCTCACAAAAATCATTATAGAAATGTATCATAAGCGATATTTTCATTTAGGTCCAACTGCTTTGCTGAATTATGTCAGACAAAAATTTTGGCCTATGCAAGGTAAAACAACATGTCGAAAAATTGCGCATGATTGTATTACATGTTTTAAAGTTAAACCTATAGGAGTTGAGCAATTAATGGGTAATTTGCCTAAAGAGAGTTACTCCTGATTTCCCATTTAATTGCTCAGGAGTTGATTTCTGTGGACCATTTAATATTAAATATAAACATCAAAGAAAAGGTGTCTTGCACAAAGTATATGTTTGTATTTTTATATGTTTGGTTACCAAAGCCATTCATCTTGAAATGGTAACAGATTTGACATCAGAAGCATTCATTGGATGTTTAAAGAGATTTGTTCCTCGTAGAGGTTCATTTTCAAAACTATATTCCGATAATGCAACAAATTTCATAGGTGCAAATAAAGAATTGTCCAGACTGCACCATTTGGTTTTAAAACCGGGTGAGAAACTTGCAAATTATATGTCCACAGAGGTAATTGATTGGCATTTTCTTCCTCCTAGAGCTCCCAACTTTGATGGTTTGTGGGAGAGTGGTGTGAAAATATTTAAATTTCATTTTACTAGAGTGCGTTTCAATGCTAAACTTAATTATGAAGAGTTTTTAACTGTCGTTACTCAAATAGAGGGTATTCTTAACTCCAGACCGCTTGTACCTCTGTCCTCAGATACTGATGTGTAGGATATATTAACACATGCTCATTTCCTAATTGGTAGACCTTTAAATGCTATTGTTGAACCTAATTTAATTGACATTAATGAAAATAAATTGAGTAACTGGAAGAAATTAACAAAAATTATTCAAATTTTTTGGAGAAATGGCAGGTGAAATATCTTAATAATTTACAACAAAGGTCCAAATGGAGAATTGAGAAAGAAAATGTTAAAATCAATGAGATAGTGCTCATCAAAGATGAAAATCTACCTCCTCAAAAATGGTCATTAGGTAGAATAGTGCAACTCTATCTGGGCGATGACAAACGCGCGCGCGGTTCAGAGTTGTTAAAGAAAAAACTTCTTCAGGAATTTTCAGAAGACCCATTTCAAAAATTTGTATTTTACCTATTAGTATATAATTTGTTATTATATTTTATGTATTACTTATAATAATTTATGATTATATTAATTTTTGGGTTTTTGTGTTTATATTAATTATTGTGCGTAAGTTTTTTTAAATTATTTATGTTTATTGGTTGAATGTAACATTGCAACGTGGGGCGGAATGTTCCGTACCCATGAAGCGCTGTGACAGCAGCGCCATCTTTGTATATGAGAAAAAAACACAAAAACTGAGAGAGGAGGAGTCGAGTTACTGCCTTTGAGGAGAACAGTTGTAAAATGAGTGAGATGAATCAGCTACGAAAAATAAAGAGTTTTTTTTATTTAAATTCTACAGTCCATTCTTTATAAACGAGCTATTGAACACACAAATAATTATGGTTCTATTAATTTGATCTATATTGTATGATAATTATGGATGGTGATGATTAAATAAGATGGAGATTGAAGACAAAAATGTTGTGTCATGTAATCATATCGAGAAGAGAAATAAAAGAAAGTACATGACATTTTCATAAATCATTTGAAAATTTTTTACCAACTATTCATGAAGTATCATCATTGTTTGTTCTGTTTTGATGTTTGTTTTGTCAAATGTTTGGCGATCATAACTAAAATTTTTTGGAAGGCTGTGCTTATTTATTTTCAATTATGATGTCAAATCTTGGCGAAATGTTTGCATAAAGCAGTTTTCCTTTATTCTTTTAGTTTGATCGACATTGCATTGGGATTAAAGACGAAATAGTAATTAAAAATGAATGTGTTGTGTCACGCAAATATATAGTAGAAAAAGGTCTTAGAAACTTTATGGCGATTTCTTAAATCATTTGAAAAATTTTGCCAACCATAAGTAAATGAAATATTTATATTGCTAAAATTTTTGGCAACCTCTGTTGTTGGTCCTGTGACCCAAATTGGAGTCGCGACCCAGAATTAACGAAAATCTATTTTAGAGCATTGACGACATAAGCAAGAGGCATTTCTCTGTGCTGCCTCCTGAGTTATATTTTTATTTCCCGTTTCTATTATTATAGTTTGCGTCAATACTATTGATACATCCTTCCGTAATCGTTATCGAAATGTTCCGTCAGGCTGTTCTAAACAAATCCCCGACACCGCTTTATACCAGCTGGCCTTATCTGACTCTGGAGATGTATTAAGGTCAATTAAAAAAAAAAGGTCATTTTTTTCTAGATAGAAATTACGTCCTGCACTGTAAAGTGATGCGCATTCTTTAGATTTTGATTATGCAAGATCTCCAAATAAGGCATTTTTAGAATTCGAAACGCAAACAGCTGAGGTTCATGATGATTGATAGCAATCAGTTAAGGAATGATTTAAAAGTGGACGAATCACTGTTGCATTCCATATTATATTATCGCAATTTTTATGGCCACTTACAGTATCATTCTTTTGTTCAGTATGTATATTGATAAAATCCAATATGAACCGGCTAAATGTTTTATTAAACATTTTTTTTTATTTTAAAGAAATTATGGAAACAATCTGCCCCCCAGATACTGCAAAAACCACACCTAGATTTTGTTTTTTTATAGAATTTTTGAAAGGAAAAAATAATGAAAGGTTTCAATTCATCAATTGCGTGTTATAAATCTATTTTTAACTCTAACAAAAATTCTAGGCATCTTAAGATGACTGTCAACGCATAACGAATGTATTTTTTACGTATACATTTTATTATTATTTAAAGAAATTTTTTTAATTCAAATACTTTTCGCATCCAAAAATCTTACCATTTTAGCAAAAATACAAGAAAACGTTCAGTTATTTTTAAAATGCACCATTTAGAGTTAAGAGATAAGTAAAATAAATTCGTTTATTTCAAAGTTCATTTTTTAAAAAAATATACTAATATAGTGTCATGTCAAATATTTAATATACAATAAAATTCTCTTTAATTTTCATTCTATAAGTTGCAGAATATACATTCTTTAATTGAAGCAAGATATTTAATACATCTGAAAAGTTTCCTAACAGTAGAATTTGTTATTAAAAATTCCATTATCTCATATCCATAGAATTTAAATGTTTCTAACCATTGTGCGTGCAATCCCAGTTCGAGCATGGATTCTCTCTCTCTCTCTCTCTCTCTCTCTCTCTATATATATATATATATATATATATATATATATATATATATATATTCTCTCTCTGTCTATCCTATCTTTGTCTTTTCTTTGTATGAATGGGTTGTGAATGGTTGGCTAAGTGCTATAATGCCAGCCTAAATGGCACAAGACAGTAACAACAACAATTGAATTAGTAAGACTTCGATTGACGATTCATTAGTACAGATTTTAACTGAAATTATCACAGAATTTCTGTTCATGACAAAAAAAATGTAGTGAAAGTATCAGTCATTATAAATGGGAATTTATATATAATGTAAGTTCACTCAATAAATAATTGTCCTCATGCCGCTTTAAAAGTAATTTTAAATAAAAATAATGTGTAAGTAAAAATGGTTTAACCAGAATTTTGAATAAAAGAGTAAGATCTGATTTATATATATATATATATATATATATATATATATATATATATATATATATATATATATATATATATATATATATATATATATATATATATATATATTATATATATATATATATATATATATAATATATATATATATATATATATATATATATATATATATATATATATAATATATATATATATATATATATATATATATATATAATATAAATATATATATACATATATTTTTATATATATATATATAAAACAGAAAAGTCTGATAATGTCAGTTAATGGAAGTTATATGCAGAAATTAATTGTTAAATAATACAATTGACAAATTATTAAATTTGAAAATAAAATTAAAAAAGTATCAACAATCGAAGTTATACATGTAACATGATATGAAATACTCATACAAAATATGACAAATAAAATATTGAAATAATATAATGGAAAAATTATGCATAAAAATAAATTTTAGTATTCATGGTTTTGCATTTAATATTACGATGACAAATTTTTTGTTAGTTTCCCAAAATGTAAAAGCTTTCATTACGATTTTTTGAGAATTTATCTTTTATTAACCATAAAGTGTATGGGGGATGTGTTTCGTTCATTATAGTTGAGATCATGATTACACCATTTTATTGCAATTCTCAATGGCTTAAAATATCCATGACGTCAGTTAACGTTTCATCTACGTCACACATAATTAATTACGACATTGTATTGAGATCCACGATTTGTTACTATTTTAGAGGGGTTCCAAATCTTGTGATCCAATTGTTGTAGAAAGCTTTAGCGATGGTTTCTGCTAGTATATTATTTAACGGAATTACTTCAATCCAATTCGTAAATCTATCTATGCAAGTTAAACAATAAACATTTCCATTCGATGGAGTTAAAAGCCCAATTACGTCAATATGAATTTCTTGAAATCTACCAGTTGGTTCTGGGTATTTTTCAAAAATTGACTTTGTGTGCCGAGAAACTTTGTTCTTCTGACAGGAAATGCATGCTCGAGCCCATTGTTGAATGTCTTTTTTAATGTTTGGCCAAATAAGTTTTGGCCAAACATTAAAAAAGTTGTTTTACTGATGATTTTATACTTAGATGTGAAAATCCATGAAAATGACTAAATATTTTTCATCTGTATTTCTTTGGTATGTAGGGCGAATTGTTTTGGTTGATGTGTCACACCATAAGTATTTTCCTGATGGTAACGGATATTGCTGAAATTTTAAGGAAGATGAATGGTGTAAATTTTTTAATTCTTCATCATCAGTTTGACTATGTGCTATGTCATCATAATTAATTTCTGATACTTCTTCTATTCTTGATATTGTGTCAGCTATTATATTACTTTGACCTTTAACATGTTTGATATCTGTTGTAAACTGTAAAATATATTGTAACTGTCTGCATTGTCTAGTTGAAGCTTTATCTGGTTTTTGACGAAAGGCATACAGCAGAGGTTTGTGATCAGTAAATACGGTAAAATGTCTTCCTTCCAAAAGATGTTTAAAATGTTTTATTGACATATAAACACCCAGCAATTCACGGTCATAAGTGCTATAATTTTGCTGTGCATTATTTAGTTTTTTTTTAAAAAAAGAATGTTATTAGCTTCCATCCATTTTCATCACAGTTTTGTAAAACTGAACCGATTGCCAAATCTGAAGCATCTGTAAACAATGCCAGAGGTAATTCAGAATTTGGGTAGGATAACAGTGTAACATTGGCCAAATCTTGTTTACATTTTTCAAATTGTTTTAATGCCTCCTCTGTCCATTGGATTTTAGTTTTGTCCTTTTTCTTAGAACTTTTCATATAGTCATGTAGAATAGTTTGTGTCTTGGCAGCATCTTTTAAGTTACGGTGATAAAAATTGATCATGCCAAGAAATGTTCGTAGTTCATGAATAGTTTGAGGTGTTTTGTAATTTAATATAGCTTCAACTTTTTGAATTCATTCACATTTTGATAGAAAATGAAAACGATATTTTTGTAGCGTTAATTTAATGCCGTAAATTTAAATTATAATTTTATATTATCGATTTTAGATAAAAATGGTTAATACTTAGATATTTTAAAAATAATAATAATAAATAAACACATTTTGACTCCTACAAGTCATCCCTTTTAAATCTTATTGGGATAACATTTATAATTTAACAGAATTTTATGATATTTATTGGGATCTTATTTCAGCTAAGCAGAAACATTCATTACACTAGGAATTTATAATGCTGAGAGTTTGATATACTTAAACCATTTTTTAAGTTTTGTTTTTACAGTTTTTTGTTTATTTTATTATGGTTTATTAATAAAGCTTTCATAATTTGGCAACAATAATAGTGTCATTTTGTTAACTCGGTACATTTTATGCATTTTTAGATCACAAATTTTTTATAAATATATTTAACACTTAAAATATCTTATTATTGGCCAGGGGATTTTAAATTATGAATTTATTGGTCCGTGAGATCAAAATATTTAGCAACCGCTGATCTAAAGAGCTCCATTACTATACCAAGTTAAACATTCTAACAATAGCAATTACATTTTATCCTAATTTCATGAAGAAAAAAACGTTATTGTATTGAAGTTTATATCCAATAGAAGAGATTTACTAATGAATGAATTAAATATTATGTTTAAAAAATCTGCAAAAAATATTTTAAAATGCATTAGTTAATGTATTTTAATAATGTAGAAAAACTTAAAAATATTCTGAAATACATCAATATTAACATAAATCAGCAAGAATTCTCGACTGTTTTTAACAGTCGAGAAATTTTAAAGATTCCTAATATTTTAATACTTTTGATTTTTTAAAAACTCTTGTCTTCGCGACGCAGTCGGAGGAAATGCGCCTTCGGTTAAGATTGCTCCAGTGAAGCAGATTTAAATGAGTAATTATTTTTGATTTATGTTTTTATTTTATTCAATTTTTCCAAACATCAGATTTCAATTAATTTTATGAATTTTCATTTCTAAAACTTCTCCTAAGCTAAAGATAATTTTACACATTTTTCAGTTTAGGGAAAAACAGTATTACAATCTCACCTTGTTGAATTTGGCGCAATTTTTTTTTTCGCCAAGCGGAGGAGACGGGTATTGGAAATTGATTGCCAACCCAGAATGGGCGCCAATCGGCATAAGAACCCTCCCCCAACTAACACTAAATAAGAAAACAATGATAACAATCTATGTAAATAAAGAAGGGTTTCCCCCAGATTTCAAATTGCAAAGCAAGCAAGAAATCGCATGCAAGAAAACAGAAACGTAATAAGAATTGATTAAAGATTCCATTTAAAAATATTTCAGAATTAAAATTAAAAGAAATAAAGTAGCAAAAATAATTCAACTGTGCAGATCTGGAGAGCTCAAAGTGGCTGGAACAGAATGTCAGTGACCCTTGGCAGGAACATAAACTCTTGGTGGGTGAGGTAAGGAAACTTGTCAGAACCACCAAGATAATTGGAAAACTGCCGAAAATCTGTAGTGAACTGGAGCCTAAAGAGACATTTAATATTATTGAGTTAAAAATAAATAAAATAATTAATTTCAGTTATTAAAGATAGAATGTTACAAATCATTACTACATAAAAGTAAACAAATCTAGAATTATTTTAAAAATAGTTTCTATAATTTCGTTTATTATTAGAAATTTAAATACTTAACATACAATTCTAGGAATTCTATGTCTGCAGAAAATAATTAAAATAAAATTCTTACCTTCATTTTTCGTCCGGCGTTGAACATGCACAGCAAAATCCAAATTGAATATAAAAGACAGGATTGAAATTCCGGCACTATATCCACACCGAAATAAAAAATGTGAATATAAAGGACAATATTTATATTCCGTGCTACATCTGAAGTGAAATTAAATATAAATATGAAAAAACAGAATTTAAATTACCGCGCTTTACATCCGATAAAAAAATCCAAAATGAAAATGACAAGCATTTCCGGGATGTGTGGCGGCGAGACATTCCGACGCTGTATTTGGTGACACATTTGCAGAAAAATCGTTTTTGGTGATGTTTTGGCGAATTAATTTGGCAAGGGATAAAATCACCAAATTTTACCAGATTTGGAGACTTTTCACGCTTTGCGAGCCGAGAACGTAATATTCAGTTTAGCCCAGTTTAGTTCCATATCTCTAATGAATCTTTATATCTGTACATTCCTTCCTCAGTAGCACGTCAATCTAGTGTAGGCCATGGATTTTCGCAGAATTAAATTTCAGACCACCCTCTGCTTTGATAGATTCTTTTAATTTTTTTGTTTGGAGAATCTTGAGATCTGCTTCTAGTCGATCAACATATCAACAGACTATCAACAGAATCCTCTGTCTTCTTCTTTTTGGGCTCCAGTTGGTTAAGCGTCGAAGATCTTTTTGGTGTCTCGATCATCCTCCACCTTCATCAAGTGTCATTCTCATTTCAATCTTTGGACTGAAATAAAGTTTATTATGTCAGACTCATTTGTGGAGAGGAGGGTGCCAGTTCAGGTGTGACCTCGTCACTTGACCGTGGTTCAGAATTACGAGGCATTTGGTGATGGGCGAGTATTCCAAACTCGGTAACCTAAAGGTACAGTTCGGAGCTCAACTACACCGCTGTGTATATATGTCTGATTCTTTGTTTAGTTCCATTTTTCCGAATTTGTTCTCTTCTCGGCGTATTATGGCATTTTTTAACTCCCAAAAAACTTCGCGTAGTCTTTCTTTCAAAAACTGCTGGGATTTTTTTACCACTTTCAGTCATCGCCACAACGTTACAACAACATATGTGGCTGTGGGCCTCATTAAAGTTCTGTAGAACAGTAATTTTGTTTTCCTGCTAACCAGATTAGATTCTAAATATCTGTATATTTCAAAGAAACACTGGTTAGCACCAGTAACTCTGTTATATATCCATGATGTTACGTCATTTATTGTGTTCAATTCAGAACCCAAATTAGTGAAACTGGGAATTAGTTGAAATTTTTGTAGTTTCTTTTCTCAAGATGCGTGTCATCAAAATTGGTAGTCGTCATGTTTTTGTCTTAGATTAGTTGATTCTAAGGTGCATTTTCTTTGCCTTACTTACCAAAGAAAGGAAAGCTTGCTTAAGAGCCCCTAGCGTCCAGATAATTATGGCAATGACGACTGCAAATGTGAAAATATGCACAAAGTTGTGAAAAATGGTTTCTGTATTTTCTACATGAAATAATTTCTACTTCTACATAAAATAATTTCTACTTCACTTATAATAATTTTTGACACGAGAAACCCTATGAAAACTTAAGGAAAGATTGTTTTTTAATATTAAGCATTTTTTATATTATTTAGTGATTATGCAAAATATTATTAAGGTTTTTAAGAAATTAACCGTTTCTTAATTTATCTTTTTTACACGGTTTAATTATTTCTCAATTATTAATTTTTACACTTCTGTTAACGGTGTTCTATAATTTTAATTATTATGAAATATTTATATTATATCACACACACAATTTTAAAGTGAAAAAGAGCGATAAAAAGTCACAATCGTATTTTACATTTTTATTGTGTGCAATTGTGACTTTTTTTAAAATCAATATTTAACCTTCTTTTTTGTTATTTATATATACTTTATATTTATCAATACCTATTCGCACTGCATTTTTTGAACAAATTTAAATTTTGAATTAACTTTTTCATGTTGGCAATAATGATTTAAGGAAGTCTGAACTAATATATCTTAAATCAATTTAATTAACTGGAGATATAAATACATTTAAACTGATTTAGCATTATCTTATTTTCTGCCATAATTGTCTTTGTTGAAAAGTTTGAACACAAAATATTTACGGTTTATATTATCACAGTGCAATTCCTGTTCAAAGTCTTAGTTTCAACTGATTTAGCACCATCTTGCTTTGCTTTTCTGCTATTATAATCAATGTTTCTTGATGTATTTGAAGTTGGCCAAAATAAATATTTAAGAAAAGCAAAATTGGAAAAAAAATGACAAACCAAGAAATTTGAAAAAAAATTACAAAACAGAGTTCCTTAGGCAAAGCAAGGTTGACTCAGCCTTTCATCCCTTCAGTGGGTAGATTAACTGATTATCAAGCATGTTTGGGAACTAAACACTGGAGGTTTCGCATTAGGCTGACCACTTAATCAGGACATATGCTTAGACCCCAGGCCCTTTCGGACAAGAGAACAGTGATGGGCACTGTAGGCCTTAGCCCACATGGGCTGTCGTGATACAGAGTTTAGTTTAGACGAAATAGAGTTATTTATATAAGTATTAACTAAGCATAAAAAATTGTTTTAGGTTTAAGAAGAGAGATTTGTCAATGCCATTCTTTGGTTTCGTATTCATCATTTGAAATATCAAGTATTAATTATCGTCATTAAAATTTAATTACGGTATTTAAAGACTTAAAAAGCATTACAAAACTATAAAAAATTTTAAAACATAATTAGAACATCAACAAAAAGTTTTAGAACCAAAACCAACACCTCCCATCTTGTCTAGTGGTCAGTGTACCTGACTGTGGGTAAGGAGATCCTGGGTTTGAATTCCGGTTCGGGCATGGATGTACTTTTTCTCTCTTTATCTATCCTGTCTTTGTCCCTTCCTTGTATGAATGAGGTGTGAATGGTTGCCTACCCTATAAACGGTTACCTATAGCATGATGTGTACTGAGGAAGTCGGACTCCACACCAAAATATGGTTCAGTTGGAAAAGTGGAGCAGCGCACCTCATATTGCCAGCCTAGCTAGTGCACGACAACAACAACAACAATACCAACATTTCTTAAATCATTTTCAAGAGTAAGGCAATGCGAAAGCTGTTTTCAGCGTGCTATTTAAGTTAAATCAAATTTAAGTTTACATAAATTGATTTAAAAAAATCCATTGCGATTGGGTTGAGTGGGCAGATAAAAAAAGTTGTGGACACAATTTACTTCCAGCGGTGTAGCATTCCTTCAAGAGGAGGGTATAAGCTCAAGGGTTGGCCTCGTCACTTTAATGTGGTTCAAAATGACGAGTTGGTTGGCTTTAGCTTCTTTTTTGTCGGCAGAAATAGGCAGAGGGAAATTTTTATTAGAAACAAACAAAATTAATTCGTGGGCGTTCCGTGATTGAGTGGTCAAAGTATCACTCCGCTAATCGCTTGAGAGCGTAGGAGTGTGGGTTCGATTCCCACCGTGGCCCTGGGTGTTTTCTTCGTTATTCTTCTGTGGTTGTACATCTGTCATTGTGCTATTTGTCCTATTATCGACGAAGACTTACAAGCGGATCTCAAGAATCAAGCATACAAGTCTGAAAAAAAATGTGTGTAATAAATAAAAAAAATAATTTGTTTTGCCACAAATTAAATCACAGCAAATTTTCAATTCTAATTCCGTTTTTAATATTACAAAAACAATCTTTTATGTATACCGGCTTTCTGCTCGTTCCTAAATTTTATCAATACTTTTAGTGTAAAGATAATTAAAAAAATATTTTATAATTTAATGAATCCTTTCACCAATGCGTGTTGTTATCTATGATTTGTGGATTTTTGTACTTGTCAGAAATTAAAAATCAAAAACAGTATTTTCGACAATTATTTCGAGAAAAGCAAAATATTCAAGCGACGAAATGTCTTTCATTACAAACACTCGAATTATCTTTGACATTTATCTTCAAATGCACATGCTGAGGCAAAAAAGATTTTATTTTGTCTATGCCACAATAACTATTGAAAAACCTAGAATTTTTCCAGCAGAGAGATTTTGTTTTCTATGTGTACCTGATTTAAATATCATTTTTTTCCATCTAACTTTACAAAATAAATGATTTTGCTGAAATGATAATTCCGTACTGGTTGCTTAAAAGAAAACTTGATCTTCGAAGGGAAAGCGAAAATATTAAGATTTTGAAACATAAGGCCGCATTGGCCTGTTTAATTAGGGGGGTCATTCTTGTCGAAAGACAGTATATATAAGTTCGAATTCCAACACAACTAAATATCCTCCATGTTCACTCATGGCGGCTGAGTATACAAAGCAAATAAGTCGTGGAAGCAATGTCCTTCATGTGAAATGATACTTTCGGGGGTGGCTAGCTAAGTCTGGTGGTCTTCTGTTCGATTCCTGCATCTAAATGACGACAATCCACCCACTTTCGAGACAACGAGGGCATACGCACGGGGTGTTCCACTGCCCTCAATTCCCCTTCTTGGAGTGCAGAAAGGTGAAAAACCTAATAACTAGGCATTAGTAAAAACTAAAAGCTCTTCAATTAAAAGAAACCAGGTTTGCTTAGTGTTTAGTCTGAAGGAGAAAATGTACTTCGGCAGAGTCAATAAAGAGAAAGAAAGTTGTGTTTCTCTTTTGTTAAAAAAATATTTAAATCAGAAACAACCTAATATTGCTGTAAGGAAATAAGCAGTAAGGGTCGATCAAGGAAGTTGTTGTTGCACCAGTATGCTTCCTTTTACCTAACCCTGAGTTGGGCTCTACCAGTTAGATAGAAGTAGCCGGGTGGAATCTTCGTGGTTTTGAAGCAGTGATCAAGCAGAAGAGCTCCAGTACTTGGTCTGCCACCCCAGAAGTATCATTTCACTCAGAGGACATTAAGACCACACCCAGTTTTGATGTAACCCAGGCATCTTTAGCGAATATGAAAGATCTTTGGTTGAGCCGTGGTTCGAACTCACTACCCTCCGATAATGAGACCGATGCCCTTATCAACCAGGCCACCACGGCCATTTTACCCGTTTTGTTTTAAGGAAATGATACACTTCCTTACTCTATGCATCATTATTTTAAAACAAAATGATTTTACCATACAAAATCACAAAATCGTGTTTTTGCACAGAGCAGCAAGTTTAACTGTCGAAGGCTGTTATAAGACATTTTAATATCCCCTGCCTATCGCTTTCCGGGAAGACATATCATAGATTATGGGCTGTATTCTCGTATCGGAATGAAGGAGTCCTGGAAAAATCCCAATCACCCACCCCAACAGATGTGTATGCTTAGGACAGAAGTAAAACATCCATTTCCCATTATTCAACATTAGCTGGTATTGAACCCGGGAGCTCAAGCTTCGAAGAGCGTTGCATGCTACTAGACCTCGGTGAGCCCACTGTCCATTGACTTTAAGAATCTTCGATTTACAGAAATCAAATTTCAAGGAGCAGTTTTATTTAGTGGTGGGTCTGAAAAAAGTTTGGCATGTTTATAAAGAAATTGTATAGTGATATATACAAAAAAATTCCTTTTCTTTCTTAAAATATTTACAATAAGCATAATTCATACATGTTCAATGCATCGAATATCATATATACTTGCTTTGTTGAAGTTTCGCTGTGTAACTCATGGATGGAGGCTTAGGAGCCGCTTCTGTTTGACTGAGCACCCGAAGGTGGAAGACCGACTTGGCTTGTCGCCTGCTAACATTAACTGATCATAATGTCCTTGTCTTCTGGCCTAGGTTGACTCTACCAGAAATAAACTCCCAACGTACATCAAGCAGACCGCCCAAAGTCACTTCCTTGCTACAATGAAGCTGCCAGCAGAACTATCAATATTTTAATGTTTTTGGACTTTTTGAGGGTTAATAATCTCATGGACCTTGACTAGCAGTCACTAGACATGGAGGATATGAAGCAACAACAAATTTCACTATCATTCGTTCTTTGAGTGACGCGGGAAAAAATTGCTCTATTTCGAATGTTTTTGTGAAATATTTTGGTATTCTTGGGGTGAGAAATTATGCTATGAGGCAAAAACACATTTTTCAACACAAAGGTACAGGATGTGTATATAATGCTGGACACATCTTGATATCGAATAATTAAAAAAATAATGAAGATGAATTGAGATTATAATGGTTATATAGAGGGAATCAAAAAATTTTGTCGATTTTGTTCATGGCCGTCGTTTGTCGCGAGGAGAAAATCAAGATTGCAGTATTTCCCTCCAGGTACAAGGAAGCATATCGGCAAACACAAAAGCTATTGCTACTGAAATCCTGGTCTTTATGTCATCAATACTCAACTCTTTCCTCCTGTAAGCAATGATTTGTACGAATTACCAAAGGAAAAAAAATCTAGTGTCTTTATATTAAGAGATATGTTCGGCCAAAGGAAGAAGTCTAGTGGTGTTATATCAAATGATCTGATCAGCTTAAGGAAAAACTGAAGTTGTGTTATATCAGGTGATCTGGTTAGCTAAAGAAAAAATATCTGTTGTTTTTATATCAAGCGATCTGGTTGGCTAAAGAAAAAAAAATTAGTGGTATTATATCAAGTGATCTGGTTGGTCAAAGGAAAAAGTCCTGTGGCACTATATCAAGTGATCTGATAGGCCAAAAGAAAAGGTCCAGTGGTGTTATATCAAGTGATCTGGTTTGCTAAAGGAAAAAAAACCGAGTGACGTTATATCAAATGTCCTGGTTGACCTAAGGAAAAAAGCCTAGTGGCGTTATATCAAGTGATCTGATAGGTCAAAGGAAAGAGATTAGTGGTATATCAAGCGAACTGATTGTCCAAAGAGAAAAATTTAAAAACGTTATATCAAGTTATCTGATTAGCTAAAAGGAAAATTCTAAAGTCGTTATATGAAGTGATCTGATTAACCAAAGGGAAAGGAGTGGTGTTATATGAAGTGATCTGGTGGGCCAAAGAACTGTTCTTTCAAGAAATGGGTATTCGATGAATTATGAACGATGGTATCTCAATAGCTATAAAGTAAGTAACTGGGACACACCATCGTCTCGTGGTAGAATATCGCTCTTGACAACATAAAGTCATGTTTTTGATGACAGCTACTGTTGTTCAATAATGAGAGACAGATGCTGCGCTTCTACCTTTAGCGTGCACATCTGTCAAGATATAGGCAAGGGAATTTTCTATGTTTTTTCACTTGTGACACGGAAATACGTCCCACTCGCAATGAGGAAAAACCATCTCGGAGGGCATTTACGCGGTGGATGCTGAGATGCCTTACGACGGTCATCGACCGTTGGGCTGTCTACTGCGTGGTGTCAAAGTATGTAACTGAACTGTGATGTGATCACTACTGAGTAGTCTCAGGGCCTAAATAGTCGATCACGAACTTCAAAATAGCCAATGGGATGTGTAAATTATTTTAGATGTATTAATTCTGTGCAGTTTATCACGGTAACCCGGAAGTTTTTGGAGGTCTTTTCTGATTGGTGATGAGGGAGTATTATTGTTATCCAAATGGTACAGTTCAGGGTTTTCTGACCCCTAACTTGTTGCTTGTGAGTCTTCTAAATTTATGATCGAATGAAACATTACATGGAATTAAACATCTAACGAGCACATCATAACTGAATGTAACCTTATTTTTTAATATTGATCAAAAACAAAAAAGTGAAACATAATTAATAATGCACGCAGGTCATATTTACATAAGTGAGAAAAACATAAAATTAATAACATGTGGAGATAATATTTACAAAAGAAATGATAGTGCAATGGGAAAAAGAAATTTCTTACAGTAGCATAAATGAATGATCTAAAGTGAAGGAAAATATATGAGTTGGTCTATATATAAACCTGGTCTTTATATCTTCAACATTTTATTCTTGATTAGCATCAAAATATGTCGAATATCTTAAAGATTTCTCCCCTCGAAATAAGCTTCTCAGTGCGACAAGAAACTTTTACTCATTGAAACTGACGGCTCTTTCACTGTTTGCAAAATGATATTAGCGATACAGGTAAGAGTCCTTGTCAGTCCATACAAATAGCATTTCTTTTGCAATGGTATAACGAGCAAACATAATTATATTTCTTAAAAACAGCTAAAAAATTCTGTTAATTTTGATGGTGTATGGTGACTTTAAATGGAAAATACGCAATCATTTCGTTCACTGTAAAAGATTAGAACGCATTATTGCGAAGCATTTTCAGTTTTCTGCAGACTTTCCGTTTCGAATTAAAGCTGAATGCTTAGCACTCTGGTCTTCAGTTCAACAGTTCATGAGTTCAGTTCTCGCGTCGAATATGGATATTCGAAACTGATGGCTCCTATTCATTTATAGGCATGTATCACTCACTGTGAAATATCAGACGTCTCCGCAGAATCCTTTTCAAGAGTCTATTTCCTTAGCGTAAGTCAACCTTTTCGTTTAGCTTTAAGTACTTATTCTGGGAACTGAAAAGTTAACACTCTGGCTTTCGTTTCTCCAGTTTGCGGGTTTGATTCCCACTTTGCACATAGCTATTTGTAGTGGTTCGGAATTTACTTTAAACTGTATATTTCGGTCTTTCTGTGCAGAATTAGTCTTAGTGACAAAAAATAGCCATAAACTGACAAAACCGCAATGGCTTGGTTTGAAAGAGTCTCGTTTTCGGACTGGAAAATGATGAGTTCTATGCCTGACCCATGGCAACTGAGGCCTTGTTCGTAATGTCCTTCTGTTGATATGATTGTTGCAGCAGTAGATTTCCCTGTATTGACCACTAAATTGAACCCTACCAGCTATATGGGAGCTGATGGATGGGAGTCTTCATCATTTAGAAGTAGGGGCCCAGCAGGAAACCTCCCACTCCTGGATCTGTCACCCCCAACGATTTACCGAACATGCCTCCCTTTTTTTAAAACACGACGGATCTTCAGTTAAATCACTTCCTTCCGAAAATGAGAATGACGTTCTTATCAGCCAGACCATCTCTGCTTCTAACCGTCGATAATGTGAAAAGTTGAGAGGAAGGTGACAGCTTAGGTGTCGACCTCGTGATTTGAAAGATATTCAGATTTACAAGACAATTGGGCGTGCTTAGCAGGTTTATGTTCGACAGGAATAGACTGAAGGAAACGTACAGCAAACAAACGATGTATTCTGTATCTTTATTTATCACACACACACACACACACACACACACACACACACACACACACACACACACACACACACACACACACACACACACACACACACACACACACACACACACACACACACACACACACACACACACACACACACACACACACACACACACTTGTTTTCTAAGATTCTAAAGGGAAAATAATTTCCTTTCCTCTTCTCAGTTAGAATGAGTATTATACGAACAACAATATCTCTAATGTAATGAGAACGAAGTCATTTTAGGCAAACTATTATTGTCTTTTAATGAATGTAAATGAATGCCTACAAAACAGCCATTCTGAGTGGAAAAAGAGCGATTCATCAGTTGTGCTTTGACGGCAGAGTTCTTTTGTCTATCAACGGAAGCATGAAACAGCTCACAGTAGCAAATGGCATCGGATATCAGCTAATTATTTTCAAATTAAGCATCGCAATTCATATTTCCTATTCCTTCATTATTTCATGTCATTAAGATTAAAGATTTATTAAGGTCGAAGCCTCTCAAAAATTAAATTTTTTTATATTATTGTCAAGGGCGCACAGCTCACATTTAAGCCTCTTTGAAGAGATATTTAAAACGAAAAAGAAGATCTCTGACTTTTAGTAAAAGTTCATTTTTGGAGGAGTTTGATTACTATATTTGTTTACTGCAACAGTCACCCAACGTCGATCGCGAGCTACTAGAGCATTTTTGGTAGATCGGGTTAATATTCCAGCTGGCTAACATCAATTCCTCAATACGTTGAAATTATTTTAAATTTAAGAATGAATTCAATAAACGCTTCTAAGATTTAAAAATAATTTTAAGTATTTAACAGTTAGGGCTCATCGGGGCCAAGAGTTAGGACATCGTTCTTCGGGTGTAAGGTACCGAGTTCAATCCCAATCACTACTAAACAACGGGAAGAGGATGTTACTCTTCTGTCTTCCTTCTGTATGCATGTCAGTTAGGGTCACAGCCCGGGAGAGTTCCTGGCTTTTTTCTTTGCTTCACACGAACACACGGCCCACTGTTTCTGAGAAAAATTCTTCCGGAAGGCAATTTATTCGGTGGACACTGAAAATGCCCTACAATAGTCTTCAGGCGTTACGCCACCCACTACGCGATGTGAAAGTGTTTCGAAGTTGAGGAACATACTGTGACCTAGTGGTAGGACACAACTCTTCGGGTTCCGGGTTCGATACCAACCACTATTAAGCAACAGACAAAGAAAGTTGTACTCTTCTGAATGCTCGTATGTCCTAATAGGCGATTTAGAGTTTTCAGGGTTTCTTCTCTTTCGATACGTGAATACTGTCTACTATTTCTAAAAATGTCCTCGTGGAGGGCAAACTACGTTGTTGATATTAAAATTCTTCACAACTTTCGGTCATTAGGCTGCCAACTACGCTGTGACAAAAGCTTACAAAGCTCATTAGATCGCCTGATGCTAAAGAGTTCTCCATCCCTATAATGGAGAATTGGGATTTTTTAAAGATCATAATAATGAATGGAGATGGGAAATATTAATTTTCAAATAAAACAATTCTTATTTTGTTTGTAACCTGTGAAAATATTTCGCCTCTTGTAGCTGAAGAAAATTTTCAATTCTTGGCGAGGTTTCTATCATAATGAAAGCAATGCTCTGCTGTACACATTTGTAAGATTTCTTTACCCAGTAGAGAAATTTGTCAAAATAAATATACAGAAACGGACTCACTGACGAACACTTTGAATACTGTGTTAGAACGGCAGGTATAGATTGCCTTCTCTGCTAAAGTTGAAAAAAGTCTTTTAACGTCGACAAAAAAAAGATACTTTTCTGATGTTTCAGCACTAGCTAAATCAAGAAAGAAAGAAAAAAATGAGTTTTAAGAAATTTAAGGAAATTTTCGATCCTATGTGTGTGTGTTTTACATATCAGCTTTTTATTATTTCAGCAATATTAATTAAAAGAAAATTTTTAATGTTGGCGTAAGCAAGGCTATAGTCTTAAAATTCATAACAGATTGTTTATAAATATTGCAATGATTAATTTAGAATTCTATTAATTAATGATATTTTTAAAAATTTAATTCATCCTTGCCGATTTAACCCTTTGATGGTTATGAACGAGCTGAGCTCGCAATCGAATCGTGCTTCATAATGCGCGCAAACGAGTTCCGCTCGGCAGCGTGTTTTCGACCGAAAAGGTTAGAAACGAGTTCTGCTCGCGTAGTTAAATTTTCCCCCAATGCGCGCTGACGAGCTGAGCTCGTTCGCCAATATTATTTTGCATTGATAATGTTACAAACGAATCCTACTCGCAAATTTAGTTAGTTTTACTGTCTACGGATGGCAGTACGGGTTCCATGAATTTCTTTTCATAATGATTGAAGTTGTTTATATTTTTACCTTGTTGTTTATATAGCCATTTTGGCGTGGTATTTTGAGTGTTTGTAAAGAAAAATGGCTCAAAAGCGAAAGTTAAATGATATTGATTATGACGATGATTATGATTGTGATACAGAAAGCTTATCTAGTTTTGAATCTGATGAGGACATTGTTCATAATATATCAACATTAGTTGTAATTATTTATACTTTTCAATTTAATATTTGTATAAACTTGTATTTATATTTAACGATTATTATTTATAAAATTGGTTATTATCATTTATAATTTACTATTTACAAATTATCATTTATTAATTATTTTAAAGTACTTAAAAACTGGTATTTATGTATTAAAAGTACTTTAAGAATTTTATAAAACGCGCGAGGTGAGTTATCAACCCCATCGCCACAGAAGGGTGACATTTTCGGAAGAACGGCGGAGGAAAACAGCTGCGAATTTCGACTGCTGTTTAGTCGCAGTACAGCGCGAATTAAGTAAGCGAAAACTGCTACTTTCCCTAACCGCTAAAGGGTTTTAAACTAATCATAAAGTGGACGTTTTGTCAAGCTTTGTGTTTTATTTTGCTTTTTCTGCTCTTCTATTGTCCATGTGTTTAATGGCTTGCATCAATGGAAAACGACTTCTCATACCGATGCTTTGCTCCATATATAAAAATCGTTTCATTAACAAAATGAACTTTGATAGTATTCTCAGACATTCGATGGTGAACTTCGCCTTGTTTGCTGCCGCTCGAAGAGTGTGATTTGAAAGCAGGCAGCAAATTCGTCAAGTCGAATTAACAAAGCCGTCTCAATACTATGTTTGTGACGTAGATGAAACGTTATATGGCGCCATGGATATTTTAAACCAATGAGAATCGTAATAAAGTGACGTACTCAGGATCTCAATTGTAACGATAGAAACTACCACTTTATTGTTTATAAAAAAAAGATTTTTTGTCATTTTCAGTAGTTTGAGGAAGAATTCTTTTATTATACTTTTTTTTTTGTTATTCTTTTCTTTAATTTCTTTCTTATATATAGTTCAAATTTATTTTCTGTTTAATATACAGTTTAATTTAAACTGTTTTTATACTTACTGGACATATAAGTTTCAAGGCAATAATCAAATTGAAGAATTTTTTAAAAAAGAAATCTTAGTTTTTTGTTTGGTAACCTAAAAGTTTGACGTGATCTCTCTTTTTCACAATGACTATTAAGCGATGCACATGAATAAATATTTAAATTTGAGAACGAATATAAAAGCGTGATTAATGAAATAAAGCAAGTATTTTAAATAAAAGATAAAATAAACGAGGTGATAAAAATTATACATAAACCAGTTCTAAACTATGAACTTAAAAGCAAATATATAAATATAGTTTGCACTGGGGTAACAATGCATAATGCAACAATGTAATTGGTTGACGCAATACATATGTAATGTGATGAAATACATACGAAAAACTAAATAGCTGATGCTTAATTTTTTTATTGATATCGTCATCAATTATTTTCCAATTTGGTAAAAATCTTCATATGCAGCACAGGAAAAGACTACACAAAAACACAAGTTTGAGTATAGTTGATTTTAAATACCACTCTCACAGTCTAAAAATTGTATAATTTCTGAAAGATCGATAAAAAACACTGAATTATTAAGTTTTGCTGTTTGGTAATTAAATGAACAAGTTATAATACTTATTTTTCAGTGGTTAAAAAATACACCCTTTTAAAAAAATCGAACCACCAAGAAGAAAGTGGTTGTTTTTAATGAAACTGAATATTTGTATAGCTCATACACATATATAATGAAATGATAAAAAAAATCACAAGGTCAATAGGGCTCATGCATGGCTAACGATTACAGCTTGAATGTTCAGATCAGTAGTTGATGGAAACACCCCTGGCAGCGATATATGCTTAAAAAGAGTGACCGAGACTTCTAAAGTCACTTTGCGATACATTCTGCCAGATATCCACTAGTTGTTGCAGCGATATTTTGGGGTGCCAAAATCCGACGCCCTACCATCTCCTAGATATGTTCGATTGGTGAAAGTCTAAAGATCTTGCTGTCCAAGGAAGAATATTAACGACAAGAAAGCAGTCCAGAGATATGGAAACAGTATAGGGCCTGGCATTATCTCGTTGGAAATTGTTCCCCGGATGATGTGCAATGAAGGGTAATAAAACCGAAAGCTGGATGGTATCAACTTATCGTTGAGATTTTAAAGGTGTATGAAGGTGATTAGAGATAACCTATGCTGCCGTATGAGGTAGCACTTCACGCAAAGAATTATGGTTGTATGCATTTTTAAATAAAAGGGTGATTGAGACTGCTGGCGATGGCCACATTAGACATGAAGCCAATGGTCATCTGTTTCAAGAGTTAAACGGGATTCATCGGTGAACATTATGCGATGCGAGTTTGAGGGCAACCATGATGATCGGCAGCGACACAACTCCAAATGATTCTCTCGATATTGCAGACTCAAATGCAGACGTCTTAAAAGACACTGTCACGTAATCCTGCCTCAGTCAAGTGCCATGAAATGATGGAAGGTACCATGAAGGGTATGGAAGTGGCTGTAGTACGTTGAATAGTAGACAATGATACCGTTGGGGCAGTTCGAGCTTGTCAAACAATCATCCGAACTTGACTCACATTTGTGAACCTTAGTCACACAGTGTTTTCCTTTCATTAATAAGTACCTCGCATGAACCATTGACGAAAGCATCTTTGCACAGCTGTGTCTGTACATTGTAGGTTACGAACTGTTGCTCGGTATGACCACTCAGCCTCACGCATTCCGACAATGAGACCAAGTTCGAAGTAGTTCATTTGCCTATAAGGTCTTCGAAAACTTCGTGATGGCATCGGTCGTTGTTGCTCTAAGAGATCAGAACGGCAAAAACAAAACGAAAAATTTGCTTTCCGCCTCCATTATCAATTTTATACTTTATGAATTGATCAGAAGAAATGCGAGCATTGACCGCAATTCATGTACATTTGTCTTAAAAATTTTATCACTTGTTTGATCAAGATGTCTTTGCCTTCGAAATTTTAGTATAATCGGAAAAATCCTTCTTGGGGCTTCTATTATTTTGCAAAAGAGGGTATTTTTGAAGAGTTCTAATGAACTGAAATGTCAGTATTATTTTGTTATTTTGTTCAGAGTTTGTTAGTTGTTTAGTTTGCTTAGTTAGTCAGTTATTTTGTTTAATTTCTCTGCTGTCATAGTTTGTATTCGAAGATATCTTAAGTTTAATGTAGATTCACAGAACCCCCAAGATGGAAAGGGAATCGATGAATTGTTGATTTGATTAACCATTCAAGTATCAGCTTCAAATGAAAAGGCAACACATGAACTGTTGAACAGCTAAACATAAATTACTGAGTCGAATATATATTCTAGTACCGATTCCAAATGAAAGGGAACACATGAATTGTTAGTTGCTGAATACGAACTGTTGAATTGATGAACCATTCTAGAACAAGCTCCATATGAAAAGAAAGTCCATAATTTGTTGAATTGCTGGATACAAACTGCAGATTTGATTACTCATTCAAATGAAAGCTGGCTGCAGGATGGTGAACACTCTTGTCTTCGCTTCAACAGTTCATGGGTTCGAATTTCATCTTTGGTTTGGACGTTTATAGAGATCTCTTATCCACTTTAAACTGTTTTCCGTGGTTTAATTTGTCCTCGAGTACAAAAAATAATTGTTAAACGTCAAAAAAAAATCAAACCAAGTACTATGCACAAATACAAAAAGGGAATTTTCCTGGATAAAAGTTACACAAAAAAGGATCTTTGTTGGTGAATGAGCAACAAATGTGATTCTTTTCAAAAACTTATTAGATATTATTAGTTATACTTTTCTTTAAAAAGTGAATCCGGAAAGTATTTCCGGAAATGCTTCTTTTTTACGAATTCGTATAGACTATTCTTGTCTGTAAAACTATTCTTAAAATCGAAAGTTTGTAAATTAGAAAAGTATAAATATTAAATCTTAAAACTAAAATTTTTTCCAAATAATTCTCTCTTTAAATGAAGATCTATTAGAAATAATTGTTTACTTATCTCTAATATACAAAATATAAGAATCATGTAAAATAAAGTTCATATTTATATTTATAAATAAAATTTTTAATTTCCTAAACTAACTTTATTAATGGCAAAACAAACAAAGTAATCATTTATTTTTTGTATCAAATCTATACTATTAAAAATACAGTATTCGAAATCTTTGACGTAGAAAAATAATCCACTTGTGTTGTTTCTCTCAAAAATAAAATATCTCAATCTTTTTAGCCATGTATCTGTTTAAATTGGCAGTCAACAGCAGTACTGAATTATTTTCTTTTTGTTTGGTATCTAAAATCTTTTTATTTTTATTCATTATACATTCAATTAGTTAATCATCTGATTTTCTGGGATGGATGGTTCCACTTCATTCAAGTCGTCTGAATGTTCTTGGTTTTTCCTTCAGTTAACTGAAAATGAAACTGTCATGTAGGATAATAAAGCACCTATTTATAAAATGTAAGATAATAAAGTAAATATCCATACGACGGAATTTGTCCAATCATCGTTTGTTGAATAAGAGAATAAAGTTGAACATCTAACTTAGCCCGCATAATCCGCCAGCCTCAGTCTGATTGAAACATTATATTCTGTTTCAGAGCGTTCACAACGGAATTGATGTCTTCCATCGGTATTCCACCCAGTGTTTTTCAATATCTTCATCAAGAATGGTGTATAATATTCCTCAAAACACTTATCGGCACTTGTATTAAATCGATTGTAAGGCAAATCCATGCTATATTGAATGGCAAAGGCGGTCTTGCACCATGCTAATAAGATTCTTTATAATTCTTACTATTATTTTGATAATTATATATGTGGCACAGGTGCCGTATAATCCATGATTCCAAATTTTGAATTTTTTTAGCGATGAAGAAATGTCGCCAAGATGACGTAAATACTAGGGTTGCCAAAATAGAATTTTCTGCATAATTCTTATAGGTCTCCATATGTGTGACGTAATGAAAACGAGGTTGTCAGATACATAAGAAAATCCGCCAAAAAAATCACTAATCTCAGAATTTGGCATCCTAGATTATACAGCACCTGTGCCATATATGTATATATACATATAAACATGTATATACACATATATACATTTATATACAATCACGTGATTTTAACTTTAACGATATATTAAATATAAAAAAATAAATAACTTATTAATAAATTAAGGAACTTGTGTATTTAAAGAGCGCTTATTTTATAATATTTATTTCAATTGGCTGCTGTGAATGTGAACTCTTTAAATTTGAATTATTACTAAACACTCTGATGCACATGTGATTTGCTATCGCTTGTTCCCAAGCTGCAAACGCGTTTCCTATAAAAAGAAATATATATTATGCGTTGCATTCTAAAAGTGATTTTTTTTCACATAAAAGCGATGGAAGTCAATATATCTATGAATGCTCTCTTTGATTTTATGATATAAACGGATGAAAGCAAGAGCTCTTTCTTAAGAGTATATTTGCACGAATTACGTATGATTTCATAGCTTTCACGTAGTTGTATATCCCTGAAATCTTCTCGGATTTCATTATTAAGATTCTCTACAACGAACCGAAAGCTCAGTTCTCCACAGGAATAAAATTTTAAATCGTGCTCATAGAGTAATGCATTAGAAACTAAAATATTATAAAGATAAAAATAGATATATTGATGTGTAACTCTGTAAAGTTATACATCTTTGTGTGTGGGTATTATATATATATATATATATATATATATATATATATATATATATATATATATATATATATATATATATATATTATAATTTAAATAAAATAAGATAAAAACTTTTAAATTACAAGGCTTAAATATGAAATCTTAAAAATTATATAAAATTATTTTAAATCATTTTGTAATTATTCCAGCTGATGAAGCTTTAATTATGAATTTTTTTCTGAAATATTCTATCTACAATTTTTAAATGAAGAAATATCAAATTCTAAAACCAATGATACAATTCTGATAAGACAATTATTTTCAAAATTTTTTAGCTTTTTTCTTAAGACTTAAAAATTAACTTTAATACTATTTTTTATGAATCCTCTGACTTTCATAAGATATCAGTAAATGATACTTTGGCAGTAATACTGATGTGTGTTTATGAATTTGTGGTAGCTCTTATTTTCTTGTTTTTTAAATATTTCATAAAAATCAAAAAGAAAATATTTGGATGATAAATAATAAACCTATAGTTGATTTTATATCAACAAATAAAATACAAAATGCACCTTCATATCTCTGTACAAGCAATCCAATTAATAAAGTTTTCGAGGCCCTTATATTTCGCTTTTATGAAAACATGACTCTTGACTAGACACAAATAGAAAAGATCGGAAAGATTTACGCATATTTTGCGCACAATAATTATATTTTTATGGAAATAAATCCTGCACACAGTTTAATGCCACATTCATCAAGAATCTAAATTCTCAAGTCTTCTCTCTAATCTATTCTTATACTACATAGTCATGTTATTTACTTGCCATTTGATTCCAGATACATTCATGATTTTATAATTTTTAATTTTCTAGAATACGACGGGATATATAATCTATCATGAGGATTTAAATTTAATTAAAACAACTAATAATTTAAAATCTGAATTTTTGGACATTTTTATAGCGCTAAAAGAACATAGTTATTATATTAATATTTATGATAGAACAAATGAATTTAATTTTAAAGTTAAAAAATCAGTTTTTTTTATATTTCTAATATTTCGATTATGTATGAAAAACGTAATTGTTTTAGTCAGTTAAATAGAACATATATGTACATATACATATATAATAAAAAATATATAAGAGAAAAAATTTTTAAACTAAGGAAAAAACACTTAATTACTAAAAAATACTATAAATAACAATATACATATATATATATATATATATATATATATATATATATATATATATATATATATATATATATATATATATATATATATATATATATATATTCCAATGAACTTCATTGAACCCCATATAGAAAGTAGAACATTGCTTATACGAATGAAATGAAGGGCAGTTATAAACCACAAAAATGTAATCCAAACTTTGAATGTGTTATAAGAAGTTTTAAATTGCCAATAGTGTTTGCACTTAGTCATAAACTCTCTGTACTTATCTTGCAGTTTCATATGGTTTGGGATTAAAAAATTAAAAATAACTAACCAAATTAAAAATTATTTATAGTTTGCAACATTTTACTTTTTTCTATATTTATACACTGTTTGGGCCAAATTAGTCAACAACCCTCTGATGAAACTGGTTATGTTAGTACAGCTTTCAATTGGTTCTGCTTACTTTAATGGAATTTTAGAATACATAACTAATAATTTTACTATTAACAATATATATATATATATATATATATATATATATATATATATATATATATATATATATATATATATATTATATTATATTATATTATATTATATTATATTATATTATATTATATTATATTATATTATATTATATTATATTATATTATATTATATTATATTGAGACACTGTACACTGTGGCTGTGTTTAATACTGCAAGATGCCTGCTTCTTAAAAGCATAACTTTAAAGTTTATTCACATGTTAATATGATTAAAATGCAAAACTGTGAATATCAATTCATTGCATATTAGTAAATAGTAAGTTTACACTAAATGTTATAGTGAAGATCGGAATACTTGTATAGTTAAATTGCACCTTTGCTACTTCTGTTCTGCACATACATATACAGTAGAACCTCGTTTACCAAGCAACCCTCATAACGAGTAATTCGCATAAAAAAGGGTAAAAAAGGAAAATTAATTATAAAAGCTTAATGACTCGCTTAACTAGCGACGTTTCGCATAACGAGTAATGAGGAGAAATCCCGGATTGTGGGTATGTTACATCAATCCGGGATTTCTCCTCTCCACTCTCGTTGCAGAAGCTTTCCAGTTCTCGTTCCGCACACGTTTCTGTAGCATTATAGTGTCGCTTGAGATAGCACATTTTCTCAAGTTTATGTTATGTTGTGTTTTATATGCATGGATAAAAATAAATTGGAATTATTTCCTCATCGTTCCCTGCATCAAAATGATCGACAAGGCGTGGGAAAGGGTTACCAAGAGAACCCTAACTTCTGCTCGGAGGAAGTTTGGTCCATGAACGTTGTCGAATGTGTCTTTTGGGTTCAATAAAGTATTTGTGGAACTTGTGTCAACGAGACTGTGTCTGTGGCCACAATTATGAAATTGGAGGTGGATAACAACGACATTGAAGATTTTATGAAAGAGCACATTCAAGAGTTTACCAACGAAGAGCTTCTGCGTTGCGTTTTACAGCAAGAAGTTTTGGAGGAAAGTTTGTCAGAGTAGGAGGTGGTAACAAAAAAGCAACAGTCTTCTAGGGAAATAATGGATATGCTGAAAACATGGGTACCTTACACTGAGAAACATCTCCGTAATAAGGAAGTGGCAATGCGCGCTATTAATTAATGATAATGCTGTGTCTCCTTTTCTCCAAGCGTCGACAAGGCAAAGATTTCTGGACATCTTTCTTGTAAAAAATAATTAGGCATGTAACACAATTATTTCGATATTTTTTTAAATTTGTTTTTGTTCTCATTGAGTTGAATTGGCATATGAGATGGGTTCGTTCTTCTGTGGAAGAAAAGATGAAAATGATTCACCCTTCTTAACAAAATGTAACTAATTTTCTTTGAATAAATGATATGCATTGCATTTTGTGAATAATTTTTCAACATAGAACGCGTTATCATATTTTACATTAATTTGTACGAAAAAAATTGTTTAGTACATCGAATGTTTCGCTTTAAGAGCATGATTTTAGAGCGAATTACGCTTATTAAGCGAGGTTCTAAGGAGGCGAGAAACCTTAACTCGTAACTTTAAGAGACCCAAATGCAATCGCTAGATACAAATTGAAAGAAAAACACATCAAAATGGAACATCAATTATGCGTTATCAATGCAGACAGGATTATTACCAGGACTATTTCCAGACTTAGAACCCAACACTTCTGTGGAATGTCTATAAACACTGATGGCACCAGATCTTACCAATCATATAGTAACTACCCTGAGGAGGAACTCACCCTGGAACATAATTTTAACTGTCCAGCCATGACAAGAAGTTTACAGGTTATTGACGAATTTCTCTTTCAGGGGTGGAAATCTCTATAATGATAAAATTGTACACATCGCCAAGGTTGTGATTTCGGCTTTTGGAATATGATTTGACTTGACTTCAAAATGACACGACACCAAACCAAACCAAGTGCGGTTCTACTGTATATGAATATATAACAAATCAAATTTCGTTGTTTGAAAGGGAGATGGAAGTACTTTGAAATGCTTAAATTCTTTTTATATAATATTTAGTGAGGTACTGAATATAATACTAATGTGCCACACTGAATAGCTTCTTTTTAACTACAAGAGAGAAATGAGGACAATCCATGCACGTTTATGGAAATTTGCAATGTCCATTATCTTTAAAATTATGATAAAGGAATAAAGGATTATTTGCTCATCCAGCAACTGCATTGTAATTCCAACACAATTTAATTCTGTACTTGAATTAAAGAGATGGAGACAGAAAATTTAAATTCTTAAAATTTAAGGATTGAGAGAGAAAGAGAGAGAGAGAGAGAAACATGTTTTAATAGTAATTTAAAAAAAGTGTTGAGTCGAGAAGGCTAACCATTTGATAGATCTTTATTTCCATTGATTTTTTTCAGATTATATTAGTTACTGAAATGAAAATTTATCTGTAAAACACGTTTATCGTGTGAATATTATTGATCAATTCTGCTTGATTAAAAATAAATGATTTATTTAATCAAATTTATATGTATATAAATTGACCCTTTTTAATCATCTCTCTAGTTAATTATAACCACCGCTATTTAATAATCTGCATTTATTTCAACGTAACAATTTTTAGTGGTCTTATAATATAAATAAATAAATTAAAAAATAATGAGTATAATATTTATTAATATTATACTGGTATTAATAATTAGTTTGTAATTAATAAGGGGTATTAATTATTGACTGTTAAATAATTAACCCGCATTTATTTCAGCGCAACAGATTTTTGAGAATTTATTGATTCGATTATTGAAGGAGCACTTTGAAAGGATGCTGTTTGAAAATCATGGAATGTCGATGAGTAGAAAGAAGTTTATTTCGACGTCCTGTTTATCACGTGTGAATGACGTAATTTACTCATTCCTCTTCCTTTCTTTTTTTTCTTTCTTAAATGACCCAAGATAAGGGACTAAAAATGTTGTTTCGCTTACAAATAATTCCAAATGTTTAATGACGTAGCGAAATCTTATATTCACAAGTGGTTAAAGCTCGCTATCATTGATATTAGGAATGTCTACAAAATTGTATTTTGTATTCATGTGATCTGCTCTATACTAAAACATGTTATATCTCGATCACACAGATGCTATATAATTCTTTTGCACATTTTAAAATTTGTTGAAATTTTGTTAGATTTGGCTGTTTTCTGGCAATTTGGATATTTTATTGCCTTAAAAAATGTTGAAGTATTCAACATTTTATTTTGGCCACCCTAACTACAAGACATTTCTCATGACAATTTAGATCAATTTGTTTTATTTACAGTAGAATTTTTTTTTCAGCAGAATTCCTAAGGATTCAATTGTGAATTAATGAGGATATGATTCACAATTGAATTTCCTTTAAAAAACATCTGATATTGCAGTTTTGTTTATACTTTTTAATTATTAATCGGATTTAATTGTCTTATTTAGAAAGAAACGATAACGTAACAATTACTTCAGCTTGGCACCATTTTTTAATCGCCAAAAATTTCAAGAATGCGCCAAAAAGATTATTAGGCATCTGTTTCATCTCTTGATGACAAATATTTACATTTTTATAAGCCCAAGTATTTGCAATTTTCTAAGTTAAGATTTAACAACACATTTTCATTAGAGTTCTAGTAGAGATAATTAGTGAATTTCTTTTTTTAAAAATCCTAATATTTCATAATTTTACTTATATTTTTAATTATTAATCTTACTCATTTATTTTTCTTATTTAGAAAGAAAGTTTGACCTAAAACTACATAAATTTGGAAAATTTTTTTAATCACCAGGAAATACAGAAATACGCTAAAAGGTTTATATGTATCTGTGACATATCTTGACAAATATTCAGATTTTTATTATTTTTTGAATTTTTAAGTATTACACACATATTTACATTTTAAAATATTATATTTTTATTAATTACATTTTAAAACATTAAGTATTTGTTAATCGGATTTAATTTACTTATTTAGAAAGAAACGATGATGTAACATTTGCTACAGCTTGGCAGCAATTTTTAAAAAATTCTCCAAAATGATTACATTGTATTTAAATCATATTTTCATAAACATTTACATTTTCCTTAATATTTAATAGTCACAAGTCTTAAAAAAACTACGTACTTACATTTTAAAATATCTCATTTTTATTAATTACATTTTATACAATATTACATATTTACTAATCAGATTTAATTTACTTATTTAGAAACGAACTATGACGTAACAATTATCTCAGTATGGCAAAATTTTTATTCATTAATTCAAAATTGAACAAAAAAGATTATACGGATATGTGCTATATCTTGATGACAAATATTTATATTTTTTTAAGAGTGTCTATTGAGGCTTCATTCGATAGTTTACTGGCTGGAAAAAAACCTTTTACCTCAGTATTATGAAATGTTCTTTTTTCACAACTATTGGAAACAGCAGTTTGTGTAGTCGCAAATATTTATTTGGCAATTTTTGGGCTGTGAATGAACTGGGCAAACAAATCGAGGCTCTTAGAAATGCAAAGTCCATTTAAGCTCCCGTTTCGGCTTTGGCAAACAGTCTTCGCCAATATTTGCATGTTCGGAAAAGTGTGCTTGCTTTTCAGGGAAAAACAAACCCAAAGCTGTTGCTATGCGACACAGATAGTAGATTAAGATAGAGAGAGGATTCTATAAACTTGCAATGGAGAAATAAAAAAAAATACCTTGATTATATTATTCGAAGGCTGCAGTAAACCATCATTGATGCCCGAAAATGATTTTGTTAAGAGTTGCAAGTAGTTTTTCCACATTTTTTTCATAAAAAGATAATTTTCTAGGGACTTTCTCGAATACTTAATTGACGAGGCTCGTTGGCTTAATGGTAAAGCATTGCTCTTCAGAACGAAAGATCCTGGATTCGATCCTAGATGATATTGGACAATGGTATATGGATTTTGCATTTCTGCATGCACATCTGTCGAGGTGGGTGTTTGGGAATTTTCCTGGTTTCCTCCTTTGAGACACGTGAGTGAGATTTTCCAGGAACGCAGTTACGCAATGCATGTTAAATGTCTTATAACAGCCTTAAGCAGCCCACAACGAGGTGCCAAAATATTTTATTGATCAGATTTAAATCTGCTTACTACCAACAATTCCAGGGAATCATTAAGCACAAGATAATACAAGAATACAATTAAATTCTATCAGTGGGAAATTGATGATACCCAGGATATAGTAGAACAAGAGCTCAATGTAATTACGAAGTAAACAATCTCATGTAAATGTTTATTTTGTTTCTAATAAGGCATAGATTTCAATTGATTCAATTTCCTTAAATATTTTATGTATTTTTGTAATTTACTGTTAATTAGTCACATTATTAAACAATAGTTTTGTAATTTACTGTTAAGTCAAAGACTTCAGCATCATAATATTTTCGTAAATATTTTACATAGATTTATAATTTACTGTTAATCGCGCGCGCGCGTAGTAAATTATTGTTAAAAAAAACGCAGACTTTAGTGAAATAAAATTTCCCTAAATATTTTACGCAATTTTTAGTTTTCGGTTAATTAATCCTTTAGATTTTTTTGGAAATTTTTTCAGTTTATTGGAATTAGGTTAATTATTCTGAATAATGTTACTTAATAAGCTTATCTTATTAATTTCCCAATAAGTATTCAAATTGAAAATATATTTCTTGATCTTACTTTGAATAGCTCCTTCACATAAATAAATGTAAAATAGTTTAATTTTTAAATTTAAATAATGGTAAATTGTAGGTTATACCGCTGACTATAAAAATTGCTTGTATGAAGTTACCTTAGAAATATACATAAATAATAGCTTCTTAACCGAAAAAATAATAAAAAAAATTTTTAAAATCAAAGTTAACTATTACGATATATGTTTCTTATATTAAATATACTATATTCTAAGATTAAGTGTACTACATAAATATATTAAATTTGGAGAGCAATTTCAATCATATAAAAAATTATGCATATTAAACTCAGCTTTATTAATTGTTTTCCTGCTATAGGCGGAAACCAAAAAATTTTTCCGTTACTTCCGGATTTTACTTTTGCCGCGGACAGCAGTCCTCTGAGTGAAAGCGATTTCAATGCATTTTATTACAATAATCGATTAATTCATTATAAATGTTCGAAATTACGGATATGTGTTTCGCATTTTACATTTACAGTGGAATTAAAGCCACAGTGTGATAACGATTTTGATATGTTTTATTATATTAATCGATAAATGCATAAAAATATCGACATTAATTAATTAATTAATTTCAAATGCCCAGACATTTGGCCATGAGGCCATAATTTCTCGTCATTTGGTAGTGATGGCACTTTCATAAAGTGGGGCTCCCAGCGGGTGTGTGACTATAGTGATCTCGAAATGGGTGGATCTTTGCAATTTAGAAGTAAGTACCAAGGGAAGACCCGTAGACTTAGACTGTCATCGCCAGAGGAATTATTTCATATGGAGGACATTGCGAACAATTTTACGTGCCCCAGCCGTCATTAGAGAATACGACGAATTTTTGACTGAGTCGAGATTCGAACTCACTACCTTCCAGTAATGAGAACGGCGCCCTGACCAAGCAGCCCCCCCCCAGTTCGACACGAATGAAATGTGTTTTGATTATGTGTATATGTAATACAAAAATTTATTTATATATAAACAAATGCATTAGAGTAAATTGAAAACGAATTTTTTGCACAACAAATTCCTGTACTTTTTGAGACAATATTATGAAAATATTCATTTTTCTCGTGTACCTTTCCTATTCTAGAAGACTTTATATACCGTCGGAGTTCATTTTGTAAAATAATTAATAAAATTTTATTAAAAATATTGCTTTCGTAAAAAATTTTTTTAAAAATTTAAGTGTCAAAACTGTTATAGTAATAAACTAAATCAAATCGAATAAAAGTGGGAACAGAAAAACTTGTGCGATTGTTTTCGGCAAGTAATTTGTTTTCCGTTCATAAATCAACGGGAACATGTTTATGAAAAGTAGGAACTGGATGGAACTAGTTATTTTATCGGGTACTGAAACGGGGCTTATCTAAGGAATGTAGATGAATTAAAATAATTTGTTGTGGGAATAGACTTCCATCCCAAAATCTGGGTGTTTTGCTGCGAAGCAATGGGGGGATGAAAGGGGAACTAATAAATCTTTAGAGTAAGCATAGATCGAATTCTGCAAAAGATAAGGAATTCTTTTCTCCCTCGCTTTTTGTTATTGGCTATGAGCAGTGTGACGTCATCGTGGTGGAGAGGAATTGCATCACGTGATGATTAGGCTTATGCCGCCAGTCTTCAATCTATTCCATTTCACAGACGGCTTGCCGGTGGTAGGGATGATTTGTTAATATTAGGGGACTACAATGGGCAGCACTAATAAAGTGAGTGAAATTAATTTACTTTTAATTTCTTTTATAAATGCTAATTTTTTGTACGAATGATAGGAAATGACGTTCTGTTCATAAACAATTTTTGTTGCACTAGAATATTCGCAACATAATTCACTAGAAAAAAGTCAAAATCACAATTTTTTAAATTCAAATATTGTATATCTGAATATTTATTAAATTAAATAATTAACGTTTTATTAAAAATATATATTACTTAATACAATGTATTTGTAAATTAAAAAAAAAATTCTTTTTTCAAAATTTAATACGTATTTTAAATTGTAGTGACTTAGTTACGAAATCGGTTGTTACTTGATGGTCAACACTATTGCGAATATGATTTGGAAACTATCTATAAGATTCCACCATAAATTCTGAGTAATTCATGTAGGGCACAATCATTTATCATTAAAAAATATGTAAAAATAGAAATATTTGAAAAGTCTATTTTTTCCATTTGAAAAACCATTTTATTAATGGAGAACCACAATGAGCAACAACTATAAAATGAATGAAATGACATTAAAATTAATTTTTTTTCAATTTTTTTGTAGTTATCAAATTTTTATAATTATTAATTTTTTTTATAAAAGAATGAAAAAAAAATGACGGTTAAAATGACCTAAATATTTTTCTTGAAAATATTTGAACAAAATAAGCCAGAAAAGAAATAAAAAACAAATCTACTTTTATTTTTTTAACTCAAATTTCATGCATTTATGTCTGATATTTTTAAATTAAATTTATTTCAATTTCAATTTTTTTTAAAAATAAACTATCTAAAATAGCATTGTAATCTTTTTAAAAAATTTTTGTTTATCAAATTTTAAGCTATTCTTTAAATTACAATGCAATAGTTGCGAATTCATTTATTAATTTCTATTCAACATTGTTTCGAATATGGTTCTCAGATAATCTATAAAATTCCATTCAAAATTTGAGTAATTCATATAGGGCAGAGTAACTCTTTACCTTTGGCATTAAGAAGTATTTAAAAATAGAAATATTTGAATAGCCTATTTTTTCCAAATAGTATTGCTTTGAAGAGCAGATTATTATTGCTTCAGAATGAATTGTTTCTTTATCATAAGTTCCCTAATTATAGTTAAAACTAAATATAATTTTAACTATAATTCAAGCATTTAATATAGTTAAAATTAAAACGATTATCGCGGCTATCAAGGAATAATTATTTTACTTATTTCTAAAATTACTTCATTATAGTATAAAAATTCTCTTTATTATTAAAACCCCTCTTTACTTTTGAGAGTGCACTGTATATATTTATGGTTGGATTATCATCTCTCAAAATTTTACAAATTTAAATCTAAAAAAATTTATAAAAAAGAAAAAAAATTCGGAAAGTGAAATTATAGGTAGGTAAATTTTTATTCTTGTCTAAAAGTGTACAGCTCATTTCATTTTACTCTAAAGATTTTATTCTTTATTTGATTTTTAATTATGGACATTTGTATTTTTGTCTAAAGGTATAAAGATCATTTATTTTATCTAAAGATTTCATTCTTTACTTGATATTTTATTTATAGAGATTTTTATTCTTGCCTCAAAGTATACAGATCATTTTATTTTATTCTAAAATTTTAATCTTCACATGCTTCCTAATTATAGACACTTTTATTTTTGTCTCAAAGTATAAAAATAATTTTGTTTTATCTAAAGATTTTATTCTTTACTTGATTTTTACTTTATAGATAAAATACCATAAATTTGTGAGGAATTGCTTGATAAATATTGCAAAGAAAGAGACTACGCTTAGTGGCCCGTTGCATCATTTTGTACAAAAATGTATTAAAAAATTTTTCCAACTTGAAACGAAAAATTTTAAATTTGCATTTTAAATTTTCATAAAAACTTGAGCTTAAACTAATGTTACTTGTATATGTATTTAAGAGCTTAAATATAATTATTTTAAAGTTAAGCTTTGTAAAAAATATTTTTAATTTCTTCAAACAGCTGGCTTCTTTTCTGCGATATTTTATACTTGATTTAAATATTCCTTTTTGAATCGCGAAAACTTAATTAACAACATTAAAAAAATTATTAATTACTTAAAATTGAGCTTATATATAAAACTTATCAATCAAAATATTTTTATGAGTTGTTATTTTAGAAACAAATCCTCAAATGTTTTCTATCATTTGAATTTTGATTAAAAAATATCTTTGTAAGTTTATCCTGTAAGAATTTTACTTTTGAATCTTTATAATATATACTGTAATGTATAAGGATTCAATGTAAAAACAGGCATTTACTATTGTTTTTGTTGAATCCTATGAATGAGTGAGACTAGCACAGCCTAGACTGCACATAAACCTGTTTTTTGATCCCCCGGTTAGGTGGAAAATGGTGGGAGGGAGTCTCCATCATTTAGAAACAGGGATCCAATAGAAAACTCCCCCTATACTTGATATACCACACCCAGAGTTATTATTTCTCATGATGGGCATTGCGACTTCTTTCAGTCACCCTTAGTGAACGTGACATATTTTCAGTTAAGTCGGGATTCGAACTCACTATATTACGATGATGAAAACGACCACCCTCACCAACCAGGCCATCGTGGCCTATGCATTTTAATAAAAGCGTTTTTCGATTACATTTTAAGATTGCAGCAAAGAAAAGCATTGAGCTTCAAAAGCATCAAAATAATGCTGGATTCCTAATGCATGCATAGAAATACTCGTGGCAAATTTGATGAATTTATCAAAAAAGTGCATGAGAATAAAATTTTTGAAAAAAAGCTCTATTCATACCCATGACGACCTAGAACTTTAAGGATACAATCTCTGTATTTCATTTTATTATGGATTTAACCTTATTTCGGTTGCCCATAAGAGCCACTATTTGGCGTCTTGATTCGTTAATAAAAAAAGGCTTATTTTACTCTTATGTGACACCAACGGAAATGATATGAAGCTTTGATGTGCATATTCCTCATAGCATGCATCAACATCTTCGGTTAATTAAGCATTACGTTGGTTTGATTCTCACATTGGATGTATATCTGTAGTGATTAGGAATCCCCTGCAGCTCATTGGTTTAGTCAAAATGTGAGCTGTGTGGGTGGGAAAGGCGGTGTTATTCTCATGAGGTGATGAGTTCTATACTTGATCCAATCGAAGAACCATCGTGTTCATTAATGGCGACTGGGACATGTTAAGTATATAGTGGTCGTAATTTCCTTCCACTGTTGTGGTGTAGAGAGAATGGTGCCAGCTCAGGTGTCGACATCGTGCTTTGACCGTGGTTCAAAGTTACGAGGTGATTTGCTGTGTTTAGCGATTTTAAAATAAGCCAGAAAAAAACGCACAAACAAGCCACATTATGCGAGGATTTAATGGGATTTGTTATAAACTCCATGAGTAGTATGAGTTCATCTCATACTTATACAAGAATTTGTATTTTTAAAATTTTTCCCTGTAGAAAAAAAAATGTTTTATTTTTTTTTTTAAATATAACTTTCAATTCTGTGGAATTTTTAAGATATTTGTAAACTGCATGAGAAAAATAGAACGATTGCCAATCCGCAATTATGCTACTGAAATATACTAAAAGTTTTCCTCTCATTGCTCTTAGAAAATATTTTAATATTATTACCACAATAAATTAACACTGCTTAAATTTAAAATTGTGGATGCAGTGTTTTCGATTGTTATGTCGTCGTTCTCCTTATCATTAGGTTGTGAGTTTGAGTCCCAATCCAACCATAGATCCTTCGTATTCACTAATGGTGGATGGGGGACGTAAAATAAGCCCTGAATTCCATGTTTTCCATGTGAAGTATTACCTCTGGGATCGGGAGGTCAACCCTGGGGGTCTACTGCTTGGTCCCTATTTCTAATTTAGAAGGACCCATCCTCTTTCTGGGTCACAATTGCACGCCCACTGGGTGCCCCACTCTATAAAGAAACTGTCACTTCCCCCCTTGTAGATCTAATAGCAGGTCATCGGGAAAATGCATAAAATTGCATAATCGATTGTTATTATGAACATTACATTAACTATATTTTAGATATGTGATGATCATTTGCTATACCAGCTAATATAAAATAACTAAATTAAAACATCTAAACACATGATATTTCTTATAAATATTGGATGATAAATTTAAAAATGAGTTATATTGTGAAACAAATAAAAAAGATGTTTAAAATGTTATTAGAATAGATTTTTTTATATAAATATGCCTAAACTTTCAAAAAATGGTTGTATTTTATATTTTATCCTTGTAAGCTTTAATTTATTCTACTTATGTAAGCCATATGTAGGATCATTTCCGTATCTGATAATATCTAGGAATTATATAAATTGCAAGCAATATCTATAGGAATTATGAATTTATTTATCTTATGTTATGCCAATATCTTGTATAAAAATAAAGTATTTTGCAGTTGTCATATTGTGATTAGACACATTTTTTTCTAAAAGGTCTTATTTTGATTTGATTTGCAAAAATTAAAATTGTTGGCTAAGCATTTTTTTAGTTTCGAAAAAATATGTAATCGTATCTTTAATAAACGAATTCCAAATTATTGTATAATTTTTGAATTCAAGTTAATTTTGTGCTAAATTTATCATACATTTAGAAATATCAGAATGTTAACGAATACCTTATTTATGTAGACTCGCATAAATAGTGAATCATTTATATTAATTTTTGAAAAATATAAAACTTTTTTTTCCAGAATAAAATTTAAAATCTTTGAAGATTTCATATTTTCAGTGCACACTAGATTTTACGAACTTCTAATTTAATTATTTACGAACCCTTATGATTTTAAGAAACTTTCGGCTGCTATTCGTTAACGAATATCTACTGTCTACACTCGCTTAAATAATAATTTACTTTTACTAATTTTCAAAAATTATGTATGTATATATATAAACTTTTCTTTTCAGATAAAACCTGAATTTTTTGGAAATTTTATATTTATGTACAAAGTAGTCGCTCCGTTTTACGAACCTTAAATTTACGAACACTCCTAACTTTCCTAATACCCCTAATATGTTTCTATACATCCACAATTAATATTACAATTTCCTTTTAAGAAAGAGAAATTCTGAAAAATCTCATCTTTGTGAACTTATTTTTATTTGCGTTATTTTTTTATCATTCGATTTTATTATTATTATTTTTTAAATTTTATATGGTTGAGAGATTATGGTCGCTATTTTTAGTGCAATGAAATATTTCGAGTTGTGGATATCAAACTGCACTGCTGATATTGAAAAACCTGATTTTTTTTTAAAGCCATTCTTGGAATTTCTTCCACCAAATCTAACTTCTGCTTTGCAAGCCATGCATCAAAGTATGATCAACAGCTTCAAGTACAAGTATCATGAGGTACTTTCCAAAAGATTGATCATGTCTTGAAATCGACTTATGAAACTAAAATTGATGGCACAATGCACTTAAGAATCTATGCTTGAAAAGGTGTTGGAGAGAAAAAAAAGATATATCTAGGTCATTTGGAGATGCAGCCTTCATTGTCATTTTAGTTAAAGAAATTCAAAAACATTGACACGACGAATTGAGTGAGGATGAGATCCAAAACTTCGACAAAAAAACATACTATTGCCCGAAATTTCATTTAAGGGCTTGTTGTTAAGTGAACTCAGGTGCAGTTTGTTCATAAGAAGTCTCAACTAACTGAGAATATGATGAATGAGAAATAAGAATATTTCCTGATAGAAAGTGCTGTACTGCTGTGTAAGCCTACAAAAGAAGCAGTCAGAAGATTAATGTACTTTTTTGAAAAAGGAAAAAAAAATCAGTATAATTCTTTTTTAAATGGAAAAAATGGTAAAATGTTTTCTAAAAATATGATTTTAAAATTGGTAAAAGTAACTGAATACTTTATCTAATTTTTCCTCAATGAAATGAAAGTAAGATTTTTTTTAAATATGAATGTTAATGCTTTTCTTATGCAGTGCATACTTAATAATTTTATTCTAATAGCACATTAATTCTTGATTATTTCATAGTAATGTACTCATTCCTTTAAAATTTTTGTAGGATACTCGAAAAAACGGCACAAAAATGACTAAAAAGAAAGAGAAAATGGACTTAGAAGAGCTGAAGCAAGAAGTTAATATGGTATGTTAAGCGCAAATGCAATTTATAACTCTGAAATTAAACTAAACTATTTAAACTTATTCTTTTGGTCTGATTGAAGAGAATCCAACTCTACACATAATATTTTATTTTACAGGACGAACACAAGATACCAGTACATGAACTGTGCGCCAGACTAGGAACCCACACAGAATTCGTAAGTCATTCTTTTTATAATCGCAACTCCGACAGTATGTTTGGATTTAGATAAGACTTCCTGAACCCATTTACTTCGGCGTTTATTTTTATCTTGCCAAGCAGTGATAAGTAAACTGACACAAAATGTTTGGTCAAAATGTATTTATAATCTTATAACTTAAGATATATTTTAGAATATACAGAGTGTCTATGTAATCCAATTGAGATTCAGTGAAAATTTGAAGATAAAATCAAGATAATATAGGTAAATAACAATGCAGAATCTACATACAGAGATATATTGAATATCTGTGAAACTTAAAACAATAATTACGTACAAATATGTTTACATTGATATTTCATTAATAATTGATTATATGTAAATATAGCAAATAGATATATTTGCAATCTTGTAACTAATCCTATATTTTAATCTTTATATTTGATCAAGTCAGTAAAACATTTGTTATTAGAATATTCCCTTAATATGATCTATAACAGTACAATTCATTGTTTTAATTGCTTTCATAAACAATCTTATAATGATAATATTGATATAGCAGTTTTTGTTGAAGGCTTACTTTTTATAAGAGGGTTATGATTTAATCGGTTATATTTATGAAAATGCAATCCTAACTCAGCGTTAATGCTTTAAGTTTATAGAAATTGGTATCTTCATGCCACGCTCCTAAATTTTGCCCTCGTAATATTACAATAGTCATGTTGATAATGTGTAAACTTTTATTTGCTTCTTGTGCTTTTTTAATCTGGTTTAATTCACATGCTCAAAAGAAATCGCGAATAAAACTAGATTAAAATTATTCTTAAGATGAACATGTTTTATTCCCGTGATCAGTTTAAAAGCGTATTCCGTCCAGGAAGCCAGGTTAATTGAATCAGTTCTTAAAACCGAATGCTTCTCAGTTTTTAGAACAAATTTTAATGGAGTAAAGCTATCGCAACCTAGATTTTTTGTAACAAAAATAACTCTTTTCAGACGCAATAATTCATTGCAATTGTTTTGGTGGTATGACTTAATATAGAAGAAAAAGCTTATCGATTAAAAAATTTTGAAGTCTATCCGGCTGACCGGACTGACGGTTTCCGAGTTAGAAAGATTCAAATGCGATTCCCTTAAAATAAATCACCAGTTGGGTAAATAACAGATGAAATGAATTTTTGTAGGTCACAAAAATCGTCAGTTTAGCGCACAGTTTTCAGAAATGTATCACTGAAGTAGGCTACTTTCTTTTTGCTTCTAAAATATTAAGACTAAGAATTACCAAAAAATATTGATATTTTTCTGTTGCATTGATATTTCTTGCAGAAAAAACTGTAATGTTAAATGCAATCGTGTATTTTGTTAGTTGTTACACCGCGTAGTGGGCAGCCTAACGGCGGCAATAAGTTATTAAATTATCCACCTCGTGTACTACCTTCTGTAAGTACTTTTCATAGATCATGGACCATGTTTGCATATTGCAAGGAAGAAAACTTGGAAAATTCCCAAGCACACACCCTGAAAGAAATACACATGGAAGTCAGATTATCTTCCGTTATTCAAAAGTGCCTGGGATCGAACCCCAGAACTAATGAACCGAAGATTGCTGCGTTACTACTACTCCACGGTTAGCCCTGCCAGCGAACACTTTAAGACCGCGTAGTAAACAACCTGTTGGTTCAAAACCGTTGTAAAGCATTTTCATATTCACCGCGTAAATTGCCTTTCAAAAGACTATTCATAGATAATGGACCTCACTCGTGTGCCGCAAAGGAGGAAATTCGGAAGATTCTCAAGCATCCACGGCAGATGTCATGTAGAACTCAGAAGAACAACATCCATCTCCCGTTTTTCAATAATGATAGGGGTCTAACCCGAGACCTAATGTCGCAAAAGGGCTGTTCAACCGCCATTCCCCAGCCTGAGTTCCTGTATTTAGTCAGGTTAAAAAAATTGTTGACTTTTGCTAAGTAAATTTCAACAATGGTCTGCAAAACCTTTCTTCGTGGCTCAGGATTGGTAGAAGTCACTGCCTGATTTAGTAAAATGGCTTTATTTTCATTTCTTAATTTTGTAAGGCTTGAACAATGCCTTGTTTTGAGAGTCTTATCTCTGCTTAGTGATCTGCTGAAGCATTAGTGGATGTTGCGGAATTACGTAAGCTCATTTTTAGCCATTTGTTTTATGGAAGCGCATTTTAGCCTTTTTTTTTTTACGGAAGCACGTATTAGCAAACACTTCGCTTCACGATCACGCAAGGCTTCAGATTACGCTCCCTCATATTTTAGTGCATTAACAAAAAGTTTAAAAACTAATTTAAAATTATTTATAATTTTCATTAACTAATTTATAATTATAATTTCTTAAAATTAAGAAAGTAAATTATGATGCATTCATTATTCATAAACTTTCTCTATAGGTATCTTTTTTTTAAAGTCACAAATATAAAAATTTTATAACATTTATCCATAAAATATAATCGAGTTAGGAAACTAATTATTACTATTTAATCAACAGTAATTAATATTACAGGGTAAGCATATTCATCATTAAAAATCGGAATAATAGATTGTTCGGTAATTTAATGCATACTATTTGATTCTATCCAGGAATAAAGCAAAATCTGTGTTTGAATGCTTTATGATGCATACATTTTTAACCATGAGTGAAAGAAATCCACAAAATAAAAATATCAACATGTCTCGTATACCGATGAATGCTTTTGATGATAAAGGTTTCAAATAGAAGTAATAGAAATAATTATTTTAAGCCTCTGAATGCCGAAAGAGGCCATCTGATTCATAAATTCATATGAAAAACAGTTCAGATCAAGCACTCAGTTCAGACTTTAACTAAAACAATCTTACCTTATCGAATAAATATTTTATGAACTTTTTAGTCGGTAATGCATAAGTACTATCATGATTATGATAGAACGCCCATTGTGCATCCCACTTTACAGGGTACCCTTTGGGCCAAAAAGAGTTACTTAATAGTGTCATATTTAATTGTCCGGTCATTTTAAATAAAGGAATAAGTATTATTTAAATATTTACCCAAGTCATATTAGGAATGCCAGCTCAATTGTATTTTTTAGCTTTCTGAGCATAGAAAAGGGGTAAGTGTTGGTAAATTTATATTGTGGGGTACCCAGTGCCCTATTGACCCTGAAGTGGATGGGTCCTCAAAATTTTGAAGCAGGTATCTAGAAGAAAAATCATAGACTTGGTTTATCAACCCCTGAGGTATCATTTCACTTGGATGACATTGCAACGCCGATCATTCCCCAACCAATATTAGCGAACAAGACGGATCTGCGGTAGGCTCGGGCTCACTATTTTCAGATAACGAGAGAGACGTCCTAATCAACTAGGCCATCCAGGCTTCATTGGATATTTACTCAGAAATTCCAGACATACGTTCTTACAAATCTAAATCTAGAAATGTGTTAAAAGAAACTTTTACAATTTAAATTCAGAATAGTTCAATGTAATATAAAGATTTAAAATCGAAATTATTATCATATATCCTTTAATTTGTACTTATTTCTTATGCCTGGAATAAACTCTAACATATACCCTGGTATCAAATGTGACTGCAAAACTCGTTTTAGTACAATAGGTTAAAAAAATTTCTACAAATAAATGACCTATTTTCATATATTTGTATGGTATATAAGTTAGTGCACATTAAAGAAAAGTGCAAAGAATTGTCTTCTTCCTCGTTATTTATTACATTTTCTTCCGCTCGTTTTAGCGTTGAATATTTTAATACTTAGCTCTGATCTTAGATGATTTTCGCAGTTCTTCATTTGCTTTTCTGTACGTTTTTAACATATTTGTAAGTTGATGCTTAAAAATTTTTTTCATAAAGATTCGAAATGGGGGAAAAATAAATAAATAAAAACTAAGCAAATGAGATTTGCGAGAAATATGGTTTCGGTATTTAAAACTATATACGATATTGCCGGAATTGAGTTATTATAAAGAGCTTTTAATGGATGATGGCCAGAATTGGCAATGGATATTCAATCCTAGTCTTCAAGTTGCATGGAATCTTATTGCTGAAGAAATGTTTTATCTGTGAAAATCTTGTTTGTTTGTACTTATTTTATTGTTGTCATCACATTTCTATACTTTCTGGCAAAGTGCATGGAAAGATTACTACAAACAGAAAGACAGCAATTAAAAAATAATATTTTCAGCTGATAAGGTATATTTAGTCATTGTACTTTGGAAAATCTCTTAAAGGTTACTGAAAGGAAAGGTAAAATGAAGGAATTGAATTTATATTCATTTTTCATTGTAGACACGAAAACTAGTTTGATAATTGTACAAAAACAGGTGATACATTTTCCAAGTGGAAAAATTAATCCTTCCGAAATTCTTTTCGTTGTGAATATTTTTATTTTGTTTAATTACTAATAATGTTGGTGCTTTATTGTTGTTGTTGCATGCCCCCGAGGTCAGTAGCACTAGACCAGGTCCATGAGCACGTACACCTTCAAAAAGTCCAGCACCATAAGTGGATTCTCCATCAGATCTTTCCCAAGGCATTGAAGAATATGTTCAGGAGAGGCCGGTTCATTTAAACAATTGGAGCAAATTACGAATTTCTTCGTACCCTCGACGAATTTCAAGTTACTAAGATGGCCACTTCTGAAACGGGCAATAGTTGTTTGCTCTTGTCGTTTGTCTTGTCGACGGCACACCGTCCTCAGCCATACCAGCTTTGGCCAAAGTGTCCGCAATCTCATTCCCCTCGATATCCACGTGGGAAGGAATCCACTGTAGGTGAATATGATGCGATACGGACAGCCGTTTTAACATTTGAAGTATTGAAACTCCAGTCCTGTCTCTCACTTGTTGCCGGTGCTTTATTAAAGTAGTAAAGGTAATTGTCCAGAATATTTTGTGGGGTACAAAGTTACAGATTCCACTTTTTGTTGAATGTTTTTTTTATTTAATCATTAATAATATCGATGCTCCATTTAAAGGTATGAAGAAACTGTCCAGAAATTTTGTGAGATCTACAACAGATTCAACTTTCCGTTAAATGCTTTCATTTTATTTAATAACTAAAAATATTGGTGCTTAATCGGGGTAGCAGAGTCCAGAATATTTATTTGGGGAATCCAAAGAACTATAATATGTATATTATCCTTTTTTTCGTTGAATACTTTTATTTGAATATTCGTTATTTTTAAGAATTTCATTGAGGGGGCAGAGTTAATTGCTAGAACTTTGTGGTATCTAGTGCTACAGATTGAAAAATAAAAGAAATTCATAAAATGAACCGAATATAGGCTCTTCCCCATAGACAATGGTATTTTGTGTCATTTGTTGTTTGGATGTATTGCTTTCCTCTCTTTATTCTTTCAATCTTATAAAAGCATGTCTTAGATCCTTGTTAGCAAAAATAAACGAATCTTCCCCTCCCCTAAGGGTGCTTAGTGAGTACAGTTTTGGGACAAATGTTCAACAACTGATGTTGTATAACGCGACATTTATATTACATATTTATAATCAAAATTCTCATTCTTGTGAGAAATTATCAATCATAAGAAGGCATTTCCCAATAAATGGTGGGGAATATTATGCGCATTTAAGAATAGTCAAGTAACACGTTAAAAGTATGTACCATAGAACAGCTTCAAGATTCTTGGAGTGGAATGGTGGTAGGACAGAGCTTTTCAGAGCATAAGGCCCCAACTTTGATACCAGTCACTACTGAACAATGAAAGATGAATGTTGTGTCTCTTCTTTCTGCGTGCAAGTAATTCAGGGTGGGTCTTGTTAGATTTCTCGTGACAAGGCCCACTCTCTATGTAAAGACCTTTTGGAAGGCAATTTTAAAGCTTTAAATTGACTTAGAAGAGCCTTAAGCATACAGGCCATTAGGCCTAAAGCTGTTCTGAGAGATCTTTTATGTCCACTAAGCTGTGTCAGAGTTATTTGGAGAATTTCGACAGAAAGTCAATTATCTTTTCTTTTTTTTAACTTGATAAATTTTCACTTTTTCAAAATGTTTCATTTAATGAATGAAAAACATTTATAATGTATTCCATCGCAACTATTCGTGATTTCGAACCCTACCTCGGCCTTGGATGCTTGAGGTGGTTCGGATTCTACTCTAAACTATAGGTTCCGGTTTAGTTAGCTCTCGTGTGAAAAATAAAGATCCGTTGAGAGATAAATAAACCAATCCTAAGAACTTTTATAAATGATCGAAGTTACAAAATAAAAGTATTCTGATATTATTGAGCAAAAAATTGAGACAAATTTCTTTTGTTTTTTGGAAGAAAGCAGGGAGCAAGGCCAATTAATCCGAATTGAATATTTGAGAAAACAATGCGTTTAGAAGGGAAAATTTCGCATCCACAGTTTGTTTTTAATCTTATATTATACTATTTAGTATAATGTTGTATTGGCTTATGTTAGGAAAAGTTATGACTTCGCTAGGTTAAATAAATACACTTAATTGACTTCATTTAGTCCAGATTGTTATAAGTCTCTTAATTTCATAGCCAATTAATTTCATAGCAAATTTCATAGCCAAAAGTAAATAAATAAATTATTTATTTATTTATTTTTATGAAAAATTCTATTAAAATTTATATGCGTATTGTTTATAGACGGACATGTGAACGTTGTTTAAAGCTTGCATATCAGACACTTTTCTGATCAAAATATTTATATTAATCCCTCCGTAAGAAATAATTTTTCGTCACGAAAATGCTGTTTATTTGTGTAAACAGTTTTTACGTAGTTTGATACAGTTTTCATTCAAAAGCTATTCAAGTTCATTTCATTATGAAACAAATTCTTTTCTAAGAGCTTTCTCTTTGTAGTATCATAATTTTTACGAAACTCATTTCACCCAGCTAGCAGCTGAAATAGTAAATATAAGACTGTTGTAATGCATTGTTTAAAAAATGCATTCTTTTACATCGCAATTCATTTTTATTCACAGATGAAAAAGAGTTTCTGTTCTTAAATAAATGTTTTGTTAAAAAAATTGGATGTGAGATTTCTCAACAATTTTGTCTAACAAATTCCAGTGGTTCCATTTACAGTGTTCATTTCTGGAGCTGTATTTTAAAGGTTAAATTTATTGTACTTTTATGTCTATCAATGCTACTGAATAGGGAAGCAGTTTTATTTGTTAGCATTTTCGAAAACAAAGCGCTAAATTACCTCTAAACATTTAAACCCAAAAAGATGCTTATCATTCCCCTTTATTGAGCAGAAAGTAATTAACAAAATAAGAATGACTGGCTTCTCAATCTATTCCAATTGTTGCAATAATAATTGGCAATGAATCTACTAGTGTACTTCACTTAACCGCTTAATTTATCGCTAATAAACTAAAGGAAGTTTTGTTATGAATTAGGCAAACAAAGTTATATTATTTAGAATATTATTAATCGTATGTGTCCTAAGAGAAACAGTGAATGCACTCACAATTATTAAAATTTTAACGATTTTTCTAAGTTAATTTATAAAAGTTGAACATTGTATGTTGGATAAGTTAAATTATTTTAAATTTACTTTATTTTTGTGTACTCTTATTATTTCAATTTGAAAAAGAAATATGAAAAAGCTATTAGTGATTTACTTTCTATAAGCAATCCAATACATCAACACTTTGCAAAGGGTTCCACTTTCTTCTGAAGTGGTTGAATGAATTAATATTTAGAAGCATTGTTATCGATGAAAAATCATTTACTAATTCATCTTTTTAATAATATTTATAATATTTAATTTTCATAATTGTACATTTGCAATATATATATATATATATATATATATATATATATATATATATATATATATATATATATATATAAAGTCGTTGTCGCTATGTGCTCCAAATGAAATGATATCTCTGGGGATGGCAAGCCAAGTGTTGGGTATCTTCTGCTTGGTACCGGCTTCAAAATCACGAAGACTGTACTCGGATGCTACTCATGGTACAGGGAAGCATGCTGGTACAACAAAAACTTCCGATACACCGTGAGAGATATATGGCTTTCAAGAAGAATGATCTAGGGCTTATGATAGAAAAATGAGCAAAAGCTCCATCGTGCTGAAAATAGGTGTCTCTACTACCACCTGCAATAAACTGAGAAGTGCTTGTTCCAAGAAGATGCTTTGTGTTGCGCCGGTCAAATGGTCTGGTATGGTGTGTGGGTCTCTCAGATAATCCCCAAGAAGTTACTGAAAATTTCAGTTGTTTATGATTGTAGTGCAGTGAGGATTATGGCTTGACCAAACTTGTTGATTGTATGTTGATAATGCCTTATCTTCTGAAAGTTGTCTGATCAATAAATTATATTAACTCAGGAAATCATAGTTCAAAATTCTCCATCCTAAGCATCTTCTGCACAAAGCCTGCCCTGCAGGTATTATCCCATATGTGCAAAGACTGCCCACTTTGCATGTTTTAGTGGCTTATGCAAATGACCTCCGAATGATGATAAAATTGCAATCTTGGTAAACCATGAACTTTTCCTGTGTGTACAGGATTTTTAATATTATTTTCCTAGGAGACAAAGGTTCGATATCAGCGACTGTTGATAGCAGTGGAATGTATATGATATTTCTGTATTCATTTGACATGAACACTTTAGTACCTTGTACAAAAGAGTCAAAAGGCCTTAGGTTGTTGCAAAGTACTTTAAATTCACCGAGTAAAATTGCTTTCGGAGGGAACTTAAAAAAATCAGTTAAACTGCCAATCACTGATCACAATACCCTGAGAGAAATGCAAGCAAAAGTTCAACATGCATGCGCTGTTCAATACTGGCTGGAATCAAAGTTGAGACCCTCTGCTCTGAAGAGAACTGTTTTAACGCTAGGTTATGGTAAGAAAATGACTTGAACATTTTCTAGTTTCCTCTTTTACAATACTTAAGTACATATTAAAAGTTGTGAATATTAAAATTTATTACAATAGAATTTAACTGCTACCTTAAGATTTTTGAAAATCTATATACTTAAAGGGCCTAAATTTAAAAAATCCCCACAGGGATTACATACAAGCTTCATGATTACTTATACTATCAGTTTTATTTGAAAATCTACAATAATTAAAATTTATAATATTTTTCTTTCCCTCAATAAATTTTAAGCATACAATTTTAGTAAAATAAATTCCGTTTCTCGAATTGCAGTATTTATACTTACCATTGCTAAAATAACGTTAATATGATTTTTATTTATAATATTTGTAAAATGTATGAAGATAAATTTTATTTCATTCCTGAAGAAAAATCATTCTTAATATTTTTTAATATTTCTATAAGGAAATATTAAGAAAGATTTTTTGTGTGTAAGTAATAGGAAAACTTTTATATTTACACTAACAAAATAAAAAATTAAGTCTTGAAATTAAATATCTTTTAGGAATAAAAATTTTTGTAATTGATTAGCTTTTTATCTAAAATTAATAATTTTTATAATATTATTGAATTAAAGCAATTATAAAGATAATTTTTGTTTCGCTGCTATAGAAAGTCCTTTCTTTTTTATTTGTATATAGTTAAAAAATGGAAGAACTATTAACTATCCTAACAGTAAACTAAATCTTAAAAGGAAAATTTCTAAGAAATAAAAAAAAATGGAATACTTTATCATTAAATCTAATATTGGAATAGTTAATTTAATTTTATTTAACATTTTATTATTCACTATGAATGGAGCATATTAATATATAAATTGCTGAGGAATTATGAAATGTCTCTAACGAACGCAAATTTATTCTACTAATTATTCTTATTTATTCTTATTCAGTACTTTCTCATCAATTTTAAACCACATATTTTTACTTAGATGATGTTTTCTACAGGTATCTGATTCAAGATTAAAATGGTTTCTTTAATCTTCAATAGATGGCGCATTTGAGTTGAATTCGTTATTATAATTCCTTTGAATTGCGGTCAATGAGAATCCCATCTTTGATGTTCATTAGGAATTAGGTTAAATTAGAGTTTCCCTTTCATATGATGTCACTTTACCAAAAAATTATTACTTTTATTCTTGTTTTTAAATGTATGTCAGAAATTTCAATTAATTATAAAAATGTATGCATGGGAATCCACTTTAATGTTAATTTTAACCTATTCTTTATGATATATTCTTTCGGCGACAATTGTTTTTAACTGAAATTTGTTTTAAGATTAAAATAAAGTTTTGAATCTTCAACAAGATTAAAGTAATGTTTTAAATCTTCAACAAGATTAAAATAATGTTTGAAATCTTCAACAAAATTAAAATAATGTTTTGAATCTTCAACAGATGGCGCCATTGAGATAATTTGTTATTTCAGTTTACTTGAAATTCATAAATTTATATTTATTTTTGAATGACTGCGTAATTGGAAACATTCCGTATTCGACAATAAATTAGTTAAATCGAAAAGAAAAACTACATCTAGTTCTAACAGTGTGGTTGGCATAAATATTTTATAACTGTTAGTTTAAAATTCGAAAATAATTTAGGTATTCATAATTTTGAATTATGTGCTGATAAATTTAACATACATGCATAAATTAAAGATCAAAGAAAAAGGTTAAACTTTTTCATATTTCTATGTAAATTTTTTGTACAAAAAATTTACTTCCCTCAAAAAATAAATGTGTATGCTTAAACTTTCATTGCTTAGTTTAGCTCAATGTACTTTTATTTTACTGAGCAATTTTAAGGCTAAATTATTATTTTCTCAAATGTGTTCCTTTTCTTTAAAACGGACTTATTATTCAAGTTAGACAAAAAAATTCTAGGGGAAATTTTTTTTTGAAAAATAAGATATTTTCAAATAGAAATGCAAGTATTAATCATATAAATCATCAGATAAAATAAATACTGTCTAACACAGGTATGACCATCAAAATTCCCCCTCACTCTTCAAATTCATCAAAATTCAAACTCAATTTATTGCACACATTCATACAAAAAATAATATGTCGACAAATTTATATTTGAATTAGTAATCAGAATATCCTTTTTGAAAGCATAAAAAAATATCTCAAAATTCTACAACATTGTATTGAAATTTTGCATAGCACATTATACGTAAGATGATACATTTTGTTATAAACTATCACTGAACATATAATTTTAATAGTACTTATAAATTAATAGTGAAATATACCGCTGACTACATCAAACTGGTAAAGCTCACAGAGTGTAAACATCACACTTGAAATTTACATAATAAGATGTGACATGCAGATGATTGGCTTTACAACACATTCCAATAAAATAAATGACGGCAAAGTGCCATGATTAATGAAGGCGTCGTTCTTGCTGTCGGAAATTAGTGAGTACAAAACCCAATGGTCCAAATCATCTTCCCTAAAAGCGAATGTGTTGCTTTTAGGAAAAGCGTGGCTGTAAGGTTTTCCAAGTGAAATGATACCTCTGAAACGGCAGGTCAAGTATTGGAGTGTCTTCTGCTTGAACTTTATTATAAAAGCTTCCATCTTACTGGTGGAGCCAAACTCTGTTGTCTGTGCATTGAAGCATGGTGGTGTTCATTTACAATGTTGACATTTGTTGTTGTCTTGTGCCAGCTAGGCTGGCATTATGGGGTGCGCTGCTCCACTTTTCCAACTGAACCATATTATATTCACATTTCTTAGACGGATATCTCATTAACAAAATTCATTTGAAAATTGTGATGTTTTCTGTCTAGGTCGCTGCAACAGAATGCCTGGTTAGCGGTTGTCATCTAACTCGCTCGTTCGTATCATCGTGTTTAAACTATGCAGGCGGCTGTACATGCTATCCAGGCCTAATTCCTAGATGTAAAGCGTTCTTTTTACTTGCCAAAATCAGCTTTTTTGGATATCAATTTCTTCCAAATTTGTTGAAAATTTAATCGTTATTTTTATTTCTAGTATCATATTTCTACAATAAATTGATATTTTGTTTGCCTTTCTTCTTGGTGTGGCAATTTTAAAGGATGAAGGTTTCACCTCTTTTCACCCCCTTGTAGTGCTGAAAAGGTGACAGTCGTAGTAGGCGGGCATAGGAAATAACATTTCAGTTGCATAAATTTTGTGAAACTTTATTTTTTTTTCTGGATACCAGGTCTTCTATTCATATTTTTAAAAGAAAACGTAGTAGTTAAAATAAAATTAACTTTAAACAATGCAACAAGGTTGTTGTATATATTCCAAGATCAAAAAGTGTGTATATTTTATGAATATTTAAGAGTAAACTTTAGTTGCTTTAACCGTTGTGAGTTGCTTTAACCACCACATTCATTGTCTTCCGGGAGGACTTTTCATGGATAGTGGGTCGTATTCACAAGTCGCAAGAGAGAAAACCCCAAAAACTCTCAAGCGCCCACCTCTAAATACGTGCCTCTGGTCCAACTCTACATACTTGCAATTTAAAAGCCGAAGCAAATTCAAATGCCTCTTGATTCGGCATGACATCCCCATTGATATCGAATAACTTGAAGAATATTTCGACCTGACTTTATTTTAAGCCCATAAGTTAACACAAACATCTTCCGTTAGATTAGGAATTGAACTCATTGCCTTCCATACTAAGGACAATGCCTTTCTTTGCCAAGTTACCACAGTTTCAAGCAATCTGACATAAAGATATGATAATTTCTCTCTCGTTCTTCTAGCGACAACGATTATTTTATTTTAGATTAATACAAATAGTGTTGAAAAAAATATAAAACGAATTTTGGATTTTTAAATTATTTTTTCTTAAAAAAAATAAATAACATCTAAATAAAATCGAAAGCAAACGCCGACAAATTACTTTTAAAATAATCTTAAAAATTATTAAGAAAATATTAACCAGGTTTTTCTTATTAAAACATTTCTGAAAAATTACTCTACTTGTTATTTTCCCCCCAAAAGAATTTTACTGAACTGTTTATTTTTGCTTGGCAGCATCATGACAGACGTAACTAGCACTCACTGTCTACACGTTCTAATGTTCAATAAACACAGCCGCCATTTTCTCCACTGCGCATGCGTGTGCTGAAAATCAGCCTGATCCACATATTTCTTAAGATTTCTTCTGCTTGATGAATATCACAGTTTTTGGTTTGTCCTGGCTTGCATGTTCTCCAGACCCGTCTGATCGAATCGAGTTTTGGCGTGCCACTTAAACTTATGAATGAATCACTGAACTGAAACTACTTGTGACATCCATGTCACCAACCTTGTTTCAGGGATAATTGTTTAATTCAATAAATTCAAATGTGAGATAATGGAAAGTTATTTTGCAAGGTATGACAGTCATTGGCATTCTAGGAAATGTTCAACATAAAACGTTACTGAGGTACTTACTTAAAATATCTTTAAATTTTTAAATCAAGAAGATGGATATAGTTGTGAAAATTTGCTAAGAAATATCAGTTGTGCTACCTGGTGTACAACCATTGGATCATGTGTTATATACAAGCTCGTTAATTAAAACGTTCCATTGTTACTCTTTCTCATTTCGAAAGATTTTATGGATACACACAGGAAAAACGATTTCAAATAAAGTTAGGAAATATAATTTTTTTTCTATTAACACTGTTTGAAAAATCGGAAAATATTCTTCAGGCGAAGAATTCAACAAAATTTAGATTCGTTTCATAATTATTACTGGTTTTTGTTGTAACTAATGGCACTTGGACAAACCAAGCTCGCTATGCCTCGGCTATGCGAATTTAAGTCAATTGGGGTCGTCTTTCGTTTAATCAGAGCACCATGAATGTGAAAGTACAACTTTTGATCTTCAAATCCACCGATAGATGGCAGCACCAGAGGTTCTACTTCCTCAATTTTGGTATTGATCTGAAGGGGGAGTAAATTTCTCCAGACCATTGTACCCATGGTAACTGCTCAACGATCGACCACAGAACTTTCGATTCCACAGATTTAACGAGCACGTATATCGCATGTACTCGGTGGGTCTTTGGCGACATTGTGAATCGAACCCCACCCTTCCGGATGGAAGGCCGATACCCTAACCACTAGGCTACCACGGCTCCTACTGGTTTTTAAAAACAAGTATTAATGTGAATACTGTTAGGACAGAAAATAAAAAAGTATTTTTTAATAAACCAGCTCTCTTTTTAGACCTTAAAAATTTGTATTCTTGGGAAATATTGGGTTGGCAACTAAGTAATTGCGGATTTTTTTAGAAAATCAAAGACAATTTTTTCATGGAACTAAATAACTTTATTCTGTAATGTATTGCCCATTTTGATCAATGACCTTTTGCCATCTTTCAGGCAGCATCATAATTCCACGTTCATGAAACTTCTGGTTTTTATTAGCAAAAAACTGAATCAGGTACGATTTGACATCATCATTGTTATTGAAATTTTTACCATTCAAAGAGTTTTGTAAAGATCGAGACAAAAAGTAATCAGATGGTGCAAGGTCAGGTCTATATGGTGGGTGTGGCAGAACATCCCAACTAAGCTCCAATAACTTTTGCCGAGTGACCAAAGATGTGTGTGTCCTTGGATTGTCATGATGGAATTCAACACCTTTTCGATTTGTCAATTCGGGCCGCTTTTTCTTCAACTGCATTGTTTAATTTCGTTAGTTGTTCAATGTAGACATCAGAGTTGATCGTTCGCTTGGGTGGTAAGAGTTCAAAGTAGACAATTCCTTTGTAATCCCACCAAACTGATAACAAAACCTTCTTTTGATGAATATCAGCTTTTGATGTTGTTTGAGTTGGTTCACCTGGCCTGCTCCACGATCTTTTCCGTTTGATATTGTTGTAAACAACTCATTTTTCATCGCCAGTTATCAGTCGTTTTATAAATGGATCATTTTCATTACGTTTCTTTAGCAAATCGCAGCTGTTAATGCTTTGCGTTAACTGCGTTTCTTTCAGTTCGTGAAGAACCCATGTAATGAGTTTTTGAACATAGCCAAAGTGTTTTAAGTGATTTTCAATGCATGTATGTGATACATGAAGCTTCTCTGCAATCTCACGTGTTGTACTGTGACGATCCGAATCAATTATTGCTTTGATTAGGTCGTCATCAACTTCAACTGGACGACCAGAGCGTTTTTCATCTTTGAGTGAAAAATCACCAGAACGAAATTTAGCAAACCAGTTTTGACACTGCCGTTCTTTTAAGGCTTCGTCACCATAAACAGCACATAACTTTTTATGAGCTTACGATGCGTTTTTCCCTTTGCGGAAATAAAAAAGCAATATATGACGAAAATGTTCCTTTAGATTTTCCATTTTTCAACGAACGTCAAAAGAAAACTACGCAACCGATCAAAAAACATTTTTTACTGATTGACAGCTGAATTACCAACTATCAAATAACAAAATGTGTTTTACATTTGTACTACGTCTGCAAACCTAAAAATGCAACTGAAGCCATCTATGAGTGAAGTCCGCAATTACTTAGTTGCCAACCCAATAGAAGCATTATACGATTCTGGACATCTCGTTTTGAATATCTGTGATTATCTGATTTGGAAATCCACCTTAGATCAAGTGATAATGGAAGTTACTTGAATTTCACATTTTTTAAACTTTATTTTCAGTTAACTGTAAGTAATTTTTAGTTCTTACAGTCAAATGATTTAAGTAATAAAGCAGATACCCCCCCAAAAAATTTAATTTCTAATTTTTTTAATCTAATTTTTGTTGACACGACGCGAGGAATGTGCCGGAAAATATGTTCTGAGCGAGAAAGGAAGACCATCTTCATAAAGAGCGAAAAGCCCCTTATCCTCAATAACAACTTTACAATAATTTTAATAATACCTGGAATTTCTTATTAATAACCAGTGTTGATGTTTAATTTTTGGTTACATAGTGGAGATAAAAGAATTTGTCTTTATTGGAAAGCAATTACAAAAATATAAACACTTTTTTTTAAGAACTCACATAATTACGTATTTAATAAGACAAAGGGATTTAATTGAGAAAAAGTTATGAAAATATAATCACTTCTTTCTTTAGTTATCATTTTTAATCAAATTTTTTATATTGCATTATTTTTAATATTTTATATATAGTGGATTACTATTCACGAATATAATATGCCTTATAATATATTGATTGTGGCAACATTAACTTGATAAGAAAGGTTTATTTACGTTCAATTAAAACAGACCTATTAAATAGGATAATCATATAAATTTCTACCACCGCAATTTCCTAGGATGATAGCTGCTTCTTTTGTGGTTCTTTTTTGATAAATAGTTGAAACAAACCATGACAAATAACTCGAAAAAATGTTTTTTCTAGTTTTGAACATTTGATCTAAATATTTAGCAATCCTAAACTTGTGTGTGTGTGTGTGTGGTATTGTTTCAAAATTAGACTATTCTGTCAAGGAGAGTAATTAAATTTCTTTGAGTGGTTTTGGTCTTTTCTCTTTTATATATACAAACAAAATTGTATTTATTCTTTTATTTTTGTCAACTACTTCACCACTTCCAATCATTTCCACAAAAAGAATTTTTTTTTGACAAATATTTTGTTTAAAGCTAAAACTTTTCCTCCTATTTTATGTAATCCTAATCAATACAAGCACTTTTTGTTTTGATAAAGAATAATGCATCGACCATGTGGTTTATTATACGTTTCTTTTTTAGAGCACCTTGTTTTAAATTTATGATTACGTTTTACATAACCATTTCGATATAAAAATTGGAATACGAATTAAAAATGATGTTTTAGTAGAGCTCTCTTGTTCATCAATAGAAACGAAAGTTAACTTATTTTCACTGAAGCAATTAATAATAAATTTAAAACTTGCATAAATATGCTTATGAAGTAGCTCCGGTGATACAATCACTAAATTTCAAACATTTGGTATTGAATTACAATATTTGGCGACAAATTTTTTTATGGCAGTGGTGATGAAATAAGTAAATACTATCTCTGTTTTATATACTCCCTTTTATTTACTTGAATTATTTTTTTTAGCTCTTTATTTAACTGTGTAATGATATTTAACTGGATTAATCTTAGTGGTATAGTCGCTAAATTTTCCTGTTTGATGTTATACTGGAATATTTGGCGACATATTTCTATAACAAAGATAGATGGTCGACGAGATAATAAACAAGTTTTCTTTACATAAGCTCTTTTTCAGTTGAATTTTTTTTAGCTTTATTTTACAGTGTAGTAATACTCAACTGGATTAGTCTTGACGGTAAAGTCACTAAATTTCAACATTTAGCATTACACTAAAACACTCGGTGATATTTTTATCGCACTGGATAATAAACTAGAAATATTTTTTTACTTATGCCCTTTAACTACACGATTCCATTGAAAGAAACTATCCAGCTGCATAACATTACACAAAGCCAAAAAATATTTATGAAATTTAAATAATTATACTAAAATGAAATATTCTTTTAGCTTTGAACTATAAAATTTAGCTAGATATTTCTTTCAATGGAACAATGTAGCTGAAAGTTTTGGCTCAAGGCAAAAACTCTGCGAAATAAAAGCAAACTTTGATCAGTTTTCGTGCCGAGCGAAATGAGGTCAATATTTCATCGTTATATTTATTCTTTCTCTGTTGTCTCCTACTTTATCCCAGGGTGTATTTCCGTAAACGTCTCCACCGTCTGCATCCAATACTGTCTTGATCCGGGGAAACGTATTGGTTCACAGTAAATAAAGTGAAACTTCTTTTTATTTTGCTCTTTTCTTTATCCCGCATTTTCTTCACTGGAAGGGAAAATAATCTGCGCTGCTATTTTACGGCGACTTCCTTATAGAAATAAATCTGTTTCATTTGCTGCATCCCACAGTGCTTGAGAAATATATCTTACGCAGATGTTTTGGTGGATTTTGTTTCATGACTTTGCGCTTTTGCGGATAAAAGTTTGAATCATCCATTCATAAGAATCCACCTGTTGAATTAAACTGTGAATCACAATTTATGGCAATCCACCTGTTGAATTAAGGCTTCATTTCCACAACATGAACAGGCATAAAAAGATAGATTTTCACAGCTATTTACTGTTAGGTTGATTAGGCGTCGTTTAAATTATCAGAAGGTTGTGAGTTCAAATCCCAACTTAACCGATGATTCGTCATGTTCACTAAAATCGGCCCATTAAACAGAACGTGTTTACAATACCCTCTAAGTGGAATGATATCTCTTGAAGTGGTAGGTCAAGTATTGGAGATCTTCTTCTTGGTCCCTGCTTCTAAAGACTACCACGCGGCGGCATTCATCTGGTTGCTAGAGCCGAACTCGGAGCCAAGTACAGGGAAGCATGCTGGTGAAACAACAGCAGCAATTTACTTGTTTTTGCGCATGTTGTAATTAACAGAAGTGGGTTGAAACCGATTCAAATTGAGAATTCTGGATATATTGTATTAATGAAACGTATTCAGTGAATTATTGTGTTGCTTTTAACATGCCTGACTGTTTAGCATATGCCTATATTTTTACCAATAGCGTTTGAAATTACGCAATGAAAATTCAGAGTTAAAGAAGGTATTGGCAGATCTGTCGTGTATTGTCTACAAAGCAGATTAGACGTTTGGTATAGTATTAGCATATTGGCAATTTTTCTTTGTTTGAAAATATTCGTAAAAGAAAGCATAGTTTTTCATGAATCGAAAACTACAAATTTTAATATATTTTCGTACATCGATTTAGTTAAAACAAAACAACACATTTCAAATGTCCTTTTGTTGAAACGAAAAATGCATTTAAAAAGAATTTTAATGTTTTTCTTCCAAGTGCACCAGCATGGAGGAGATGTTGAATTGTATTCTACCGGGATTGTGGCTCATTTTATGGCATTATTGCTGCTCCCGTCCGTTGAGAACAAATGGTCGTTTGTGGAATGCATGATCCATGATTTTTGGACAATTACACGGAACGCTGCGCTGGAGCTCACTCGTCCATTATGAATAACAACACTGTCATTGGAACCAAGGAAGGAAACATTCTACCAAAATGTTCTTAGCGAATCTTTCAGCTACGTACAGAGCCCTCCCTAATTAACTGGCGTCATTTGCTGCATAGCAGGTGTACCCCCCAAACAATTCAACAATGTTTCCAGATACATATAAAACTAATAGAGCCAAAGTCTATAGTGAACACATCTGCTTTCTTAACAGATGGCCCGGGGATGCGCCATGTCCGGTTAGGTGGTCACCTTAACACTTACCTACATTTTTACTGGAAGATAGTGAAATTGAATCCCCACCCAATCGAAAATCCGTCATATTTGGCGAATATAGGGTAATATATCGCGAATGGGTTACTTTAAACAGGTCGTGATTTCAATGCCCTTCATGTGAAATCATATCTCTGGAAGTGGCAGGCCAAGTCTAGAGATTTTCTGCTCGTTTCTTGTTTCTAAACTACGAGTACCTACTTTCAGGGTCATGTTGGCACACCCTATGGCTGCTTTACTATTATAACAGTGCCATCACTTTCATCACTTGTAGTACTGAAAGGTAAAAATTCTAATAGCCGAGTACTTTAAGCAGTTTAAAGAATGTTTATTCGAATGATACATTTCTAAGGTTTAAAACTGCGTATATATACACACAGATGAGAAAGACTGCATGTTTCTTTCATTTCAGGGCCTCAGTGTGGAACAGGCTAGAAAGGTGCTGGCACGTGACGGACCCAACGCTCTGACACCACCCAAGCAGACGCCAGAGTGGGTGAAGTTCTGCAAACAGTTGTTCGGTGGATTCGCCATACTTCTGTGGGTCGGAGCTTTGCTGTGTTTCATCGCCTACTCCATCCAGACCACTTCCATGGAAGAAGCCCCCGATGATAATGTAAGTATTTGGTTCAAATAAATATAACTTCAATGCAAGCATATCGTGACTTTTATAGATACTTAGATAGAGCAATTGTATATACAAATAAAAGCACATGAATTACATGTTAATCTAGAAAGCGAGTTTCTTGGGGTGCACTGTGAACTAAAGTTTTCGAAAAACTCGAGGTATTTTCAGAACAATCAAGGCATTTGGCTCTTCTCACAAATTTTACAATCCAAATTTTTTTTTTGAAAAAATATTGATGGCTATTAAAATTACTATACGTGGAGGTAATACATATAACGAAATGATATTTATTTATATTTTACTAGAAATAGAAAACTACAAAAGTTTATAAAAAATTGGAAGATCATAAAAAATTAGTAACCGAAAATTAGTGTATGCATAATTAGCAGCAACAATTTAGATGACACGTCCATGTACAGCTGGTCCTACAACTTCAGTACGATACCACTTTTCGAAAATAGTAACTACCATACATTGATGAGTTGGTTGTTTGGTAACTATAAATAAGAGATTTTCTATTGGCGATATGCTGGTCTCTTAGTAGCAGTATAGTCTATTTTATACCAAAGAACTTCCTTGCAATATCAAATACACGTCAATCAATAATTATTCTAATGAAACAGCCTTTTGAAGGGCTTCCAAAAAAAGGTAGAATGAAATAATAAAGAAATATAACGACGTCTTAACCGTCTTTTCTCAACAGGTCCCACCTAACTGGTAACCCAGGTAACTGGTGCCGATGCTTGCAGATCATGTTCTCAGACTAAATGAGTCAAGGTTATTAAGAAATATCAGATATAAAAGATTTAAATTTTTCATTTCACCATTTTGAATCGAATGGATATTGAGTTAAAAAGTATGAATAATTTTTTTAAGTTATAGACATATATTAAGGTTTTGTTTTTTAATTGTTACATTACACATCAGACACATCACACACAAATTTCCATTATTTCTATAATTTATTCTCCTTGAAAGATTCTATTTTTATCTTTTTACTTTGATTATCTGATATATTTCACAGGCATATTTAAATGGCTCTCATTTTAAAATCCGAAAACAAAACAAAATGAATACATTACTTGAAATTTTTTTTCGATTGCTAATGAATTTAAGAGCAAGATTAAGCTATTTAATATTTTTCAAAGAGAAAAACTGATTACGAAGTCCTCAGTAGATAGACTGCTAAAACAAACATAAAAACTGCTATCCGTGATTCTGCATGCATGAACGATGGCTACTGTTTCCTTCAACATGGGCTGAAATAACGACGAACGATTAAGAATTTATAAACTTACAAACGCATTACAAACTTGATAAAATAAAATCAATAACGTTCTTTAAAGAAAAAATATCAAGAAGCTGAAGATTTTTATATACCGCTTCTTAATACCGATTATATATAAAATGTGGAACATTTTTTTTTAACATAATGAAAGCTATTTAGCCTTTATTCTCAGTTCATTGGTAGGAAATCCGCAACGAATAATAAATTTGCATAATGTTACCAATATTCATTCAAAGATATTATTTTCTAATATAATAATTTCTATTACAGTTATATCTAGGAGTGGTATTAGCTACGGTCGTCATAGTAACTGGAATTTTCTCTTATTATCAAGAAGCTAAAAGTTCCAAAATTATGGAATCCTTTAAGAACATGGTTCCTCAGGTAAGAACATATTTTATTTGATAAGATACAGGATAAAACGTTCGGAAAATGAGAGGAATGTATATTCATTGAATTTGTACCTTCATTCAGTGAATCATGGTCTCCATTTCAAATGTAAATGAAGACCTCGATTCACTGAATGAAGGTGTCAGACTATAGAATTTTAAAACTGTGTAGCAGAAATTATTCTTTACAGAAAGAAAAAGGTCACCTTTTTGTAAAAAAATCCATCGTTGAAAGCAAAATTTTATAAATGCAACAATAACTTAAACATTTGTATGCAAATTACGAAACCACCAATGAACGATGTTCTTTATTTCTATTCTAACTATAGGAATTTATTTTAAACAAGATGACTTTAATTGGCCTGTTTCCAATGGATGGCACATCTTGAATTAAATGAGTCAAATCAATCATTTGAGATTTTTTTGCGTTTTTTATCAAGCGTCTCTCAGAAATCATTGTGATATTGTTTCGATTAATGCCTGAAGATATTAATTTATGATTAATGTTTGATTTTGAAATAATTTGATAACGATTTTAACCAAAACAATGGAATTTATTTTAACAAATAAAGAGCTAGTTGGTGTTCCCACACTGGCCGAAGAACGAGATCTTTCTTCTGACGTGTGCATGAGCTTCCGCTGTGGTAACAGTGAAAGTGTACAAGTGGTTACACTCCAGACATTCTTTCATATTGTAACTAGATTTTAGTCCAGAAGAAAGATGCATTAATTTACAAGTGTTCCGTCGAGGTCGTTATGGTAATCATTTGTGTTGCAACTTGAGTTCACTCCAAAGATACATTCAGTTATCAATGTCTCCAGTCTTGCTTTCGTTTGTACTGCCACTAGAGCTTAATCCAAGAGAAAGATGCATTCACTTATTGAATTTTCCATCGAGTTCACTATGCCATTTAGCGTATTGCAAATGGATTTCAGCCAAGGTAAAAAATGCATTCACTTATCGACGCTTCTATCGATTTCATTGTAGTTCGTTTTATTGCAACTAAAGTTCAACCCAAGGGAAAGATAATTCACTTATTGACCCTGTTATCGAGTTCATTATGACATTCGCTTGTGCTGCAACTGGACTTCGGTATTTGTAAAAGATACATTCCTTTATCGAATTTTCTATTAAATTCAGCACATTATGACATTATTTTGCGTTGCAATTGGAATCCAACCCAAGGGAAAGATGCATTCACTTATTGAGTTTTCTATCGAGTTCATTTTAACATTCGCTTATGTTGCAACTAGAATTCCGTTCAAATAATAGGTGCATTCACTTTTCATACCAACCATTGAGTTTGTTCCTTAATTAGATTGTATTGCAACTGGATGTCAATCTAAATGAGAGATGCAATGTCATATTGAACTTTCCGCAAAGTTCGTTTTTGAATTCGCTCATATGTTGGAACATCCAAAAATCAAATCCAAAAGTGATAAGATGCATTCACTTATCGATTAAAACATTGAGTTCGGTATTTTACAGTATCAAGCTCTTCATACTTCAAATCAATATTGCAATCAGAAGATAGTTCAAGTGAAAAATGCATTCATTTATTGTGCAAGACTTCAAGCTTGTGCTTCTATTCATTTCAAATGCAATTTCAGTTCAGTCCAAATGAATGATGCATTCATTTATTGAGCAAACTTTTTTTATAAATTTAAACTTTTTTAAGTTTTTGAAGTCTTGCTCCTTTTTATCTCAGTAGAATTTAATCGCATCATCTACGTTTCATTTTTTCATGTGAATGTCTCATTTGAAGGCATATTCGCAGTGTATTTTATTAAATGAAAAAAATTTTTTTTAATATTCATTGTACTGATATTTTTAAAATGAACATAATTTTTTTGTTCCACATATAAACAACACATAAAAAAACACATTTTCATTATAAGTATACATGGAATATTTTATTCTAAATAGGTTTTTTAAAGTTTTTTTTTTCTAGAAAATATTTAAACAAATTATTTTTTCTCAACTTTTGAAAGTCACGGCACTTTATTAAGCAATGAAATGAAATTCATTTCGTTTTAATGCATTAATTTGAAATTAAATGAACTAAATATTAAGCCACGTGGAATTTTTTATAATCAGAAATAAGATTTAAATCAGCATATGTTATCCATAATATTGTCAAACAATATTTCTGTTTTAGTAAAGAAAATGAATATGCAAAAACATTATAAAGTTGATAAGCTTTTATGCTACTTATAAATAAAAGTGCTTTTTTAAATAAAATACGTTATGAATTTTTATAGAACTATATCTGAACGGGAAAAAATTCAAAGGAATACGCATTTGTGTGGGTATACTATATTATTATTACATAATATTGATAATAATGATTACTAAGAAATATATTATTATAATCAAACAATAAATAATACTTTTCTTAAATACTGTATTATTATTTACAAAAAAAATACTTGCTCACAGTATAGATTATTACTTTTTATTTACTCATTGTGGTTAAAAGTGTTTTGTAAATGAAATACACAATGAATTTCATAGTGCTAATTGAATATAAGGAAAGAAATCATAAGAGTACGCCTCTTGGGTACTATATTATTATTAGTTACGTGATATTAATGATGACTTATATATATATATATATATATATATATATATATATATATATATATATATATATATATATATATATATATATATATATATATATATATATATATATATATATATATATATATATATATATATATGTTTCTTAAATACTATGTTATTATATTGTTATTATAAAAAATACTTATTTTTATTTACTATTAGCAAGTATTCATTTTATATGTATCTGAGTTTATGTTAACTGTGCTGTACAGTATGCAACAGTTATCCGAGGCGGGCAGAAAATGACTATGTCAGCGGAGGAGGTGGTACAGGGGGACATCGTAGAAGTGAAAGGAGGAGATCGTATTCCGGCCGATATCCGCATCATCTCTGCTGCCGGTTTCAAGGTGGACAACTCGTCTCTCACGGGGGAATCGGAGCCACAGACGCGCTCACCGGACATGACCAACGAAAATCCTTTGGAAACCAGGAATCTCGCCTTTTTTTCTACAAACTGTGTGGAAGGTAACTTCGTCTTTACTGAAATTTTTACGTACTCTTTTACCTTTACTAACTATTATCTTTATACAATTTGACACCGCGTAATAGATAGTCTAACAGCCACTAGCTGTCGTAAGGTATTTTAATGTTTACCTAGTAATTTGCCTTCCTTAAAGACTTTTAATAGTGAGTGGGAGCCATATTCATGTGTCGCGAAAGGGAAATCCCGGGAAACTTCCAGGCACCCACTTCGACTGACATGCACGAGGAAAACGGAAGCGCTTGCTGATAAACAGTGGCTCAGATCGAACCTAGAACCTTATGTTCTGATATGCTTTGCTTTACTACTAGGCCACTGTAATTTTCACAATTACTATTAACTGGACCGTTACTAATTATTGGAATACTTATTATGTAATTATTTTGACACGATATCGTCAATGACAAATGAAAAATTCCCAAGCTTATATATATAAAATATATATGATTTTCTAAATATATATGAATATATATGATTCTAAATATATATGAATATATACATGGTAAAAAATATATATGACTTTCAAGAAATCTCTAAGTGCCTTACTAAGAAAATTACCAAACCTATAATTCACCCCGTAGCACATATATCTATTTAAAAAGTAACGATAATCAGTACTACCCGCTTAAAAAAAGTTTTTACGTCCCATCCCTAACTTCAATCGTCAGGAAGACTTCTTCTCCTGTTCACATTCTCTTCTTTCTCTGCTTCATCAACTTCTCCGGAAGTAGAAAGTCAGACTCAAACAAATAATTTGAATTTGCGAGGTTACAAAAAGCTTGCTTTATTGAATTACAGTCACAGTTAAAAAGATGAGGGAAACAATGTCTCAAATAAAAAGTTGACCTATGTAAGGCAACCAGGACAGAAAAATATAGGTTCCACATATGGAGAAAAAGGAAAAAAAAAAAGCATTATAGTAGTAATTCCATTTTTATGAAACAATTTAAGTGCAATCAATTATAGGCATAGCTACAAAAATCAAATAAATACCAATTAAATACATAATTATATCAATTAAAATTACATCAATAATACATACCAATTAAACAAAATAAGTTAAATACATAATGAATACTTTATTGTACATTGAGATAGACAACGAAGTTATTTTATGTTCAATATCAGCCTCATTACTAGTTTCTCCAAATGATAACATACAATTGAGTAAACTTGACATCAGGATACCAAATTACGCCATAGAAGATTTATAATCAGTATGATCCTTAAGATTTTTGTAAATAAATTTTCATGTTTCATTGAATAATCTATATATAAAGAATACAGCTATAAATTCATTAATCTAAGGAAATTAAAATTTAAATAAATCCTTAATTTAAAAACAAATAAAACATTAAAGCATCTTTTTTTTAAAAAATAACTTAAACTGTTGTGTAAAATGAACTGACACAGTGATTTAGAACTTACTTGTATCCAGATTATAGAGTTCTATAAATAATTTTAGTTTACTGTAGGGAGCAGCTTTGTGTGTGAAACGGCTATAAATCGCAGATCTTTCCCACAACTATGAATAATTTCAGGTTTATCTGTATTGGATTTACCTTTTTGGGATTGTCAAATGCTTTGGAATTAAGCAAAATTTGGCTTATAACATTTATTGATATTATAAATAGAAATGGCATTTAGTTTCACAAATATTAGTATTTGTTAACTCACCAACAATTATTCAACCCATTAAGCCGCTTAATCGAATTTAATATATTTTATAATACTTTGAATGGATTTGTATGTTCATGAACACACATAATGGTATTTTTGGTTAAAGGCATGCCACTTATTTTTAGTGCCAGATTGGCATAATTATCACTGTATCACCGCAATTTTTATTTTTTATACATTACAAATAATCAAATGAACACTAGTATTTATACTAACTCAAGAGATGTTAATTCCTGACACCATGCATAAATAAATCACACGACAGTACAAATAGAATGTATGAGCCAGTGAAGTAAAATTGCGTCTGTAAATCTTTAGCTTTTCGAAAAGAACGTTGATAACGAAACCATTTTGGATTAAAATTGAATTTTAACCTCATATAATGATTATTCGAACGCATTCTATTTTTAGTGGTTAATGGATTTTTTTATAAATAAAATAGTAGCTGCTCATTTCTTGGTAGTTACCCAATTTTAAAATGATTCGTAGTAACAACAAAACAACTCTTTTAAACTAACAAAATAATAATTTGATTAAAAAATGGTTGAAGTGACACTTATAGACACAAACGAAACTGGCGATGCCTGTAGTTGACAAAACAAGCCAAATAAAATAACATGCCAAGTCAGGCATAACTGTATCTGAAAAATATCTATAATCCTAATCTACTATAATCCTATCTATATCTGAAAAATATCTAAAACCACTATAATATTTACTTATTTACCAAAATCAAATTTTCATCCTTTATGGTACCGAATCCAGTTGTCACTGCACATACTGATGACAATAACTTGGGGAATAATGTTTTCAACAACTCGGAACAATATTCAGTTTATTGTATCGAGTTATATCGCCAGTGCAAGAATTGATGGCGATAATTCGGAAACAATGTCTCCCAAAATACTATTCAATTTTACTGTCTCCTAGGATCTGGAAAAGGTATTGTGATCAACACAGGCGACAGGACTGTGATGGGGAGGATCGCCAACTTGGCTTCCGGTCTCGAAATGGGAGAAACCCCTATTGCGAGGGAAATCGAGCATTTTATCCACATCATTACAGGGGTGGCCGTTTTCCTTGGAGTGTCATTCTTCATCATCGCCTTCATTCTGGGCTATTACTGGCTGGATGCTGTGATTTTCCTTATCGGGATCATTGTGGCGAATGTCCCTGAAGGTCTATTGGCTACTGTGACGGTAAGTGACTTAATGCCAATAAGCGACTAGCAAGTTATGTGCATATTATCTAGCTATAGTAGACGCTCCTCTTTACGAACACTAACGATTTTACGAACTTGGGATTGGTTCTTAACAGGGTCGTATTGACGCAATGGTAATTTTAACTCCTCTTTACGAACTAAACGTTTGAAAAAAAATTTTTTTTACAAGCTCGCTTTTATGCATTTTTCATTTGCGTTTTTTGTATATCAATTAATGTTTTATTTATTATTTTATGACTGAGAAACTTGGATCGAAACGTTATTGAAGAATAATTGAATTATGTGAATTCCTAACAAAAACATTAAATATCAATTAATTCAGGTAATGAATAAAAAGCAGTTTCGCTATTCTAAAATCAAACATTGTTTGAAATCGAAACTGAAGGAAAATATTTTTATAAATCCTAGTGAGATTTATATATGTAGTCTTTAAGCTATTAGTACGCACCGCAGTTTCAAATATCATTCAATCTAAAATATTAGAAGCAATCTATATTGATTTTCTTCCACCTAATTTAACTTTCGACTCTACATGCATTTAAATGAAACCAATAGCTTCCAGAAAAAAAAAACAATCATAGGATATTTTTGGAAAGAGCAGCCATGTCTTGGAAATCGCATATCTAATTAACATTCTAAGCGCAAGGAATAGTTGCTTGGAATGATGTTGCAGAAAAAAATATGAAATCGAAAAAAATGTAGATACCAGTTACTCAGATAAGCTGCGGTTCTTAAGCATTATGTTATTGAATGCATATTTAATTTTAAAATTTGAAATGAAAGCTAACACAATTTTTAAACAGAAAGAATCACAGTGTCAAATCGAAAGTTTATTTATGGTTGATATTTGTTTATCGATTATTTCTTTAAATTAATAATTAATTTTTTATTTGCATCGCATGTACAGTATTATAATAAGAACGATTAATAGAACAAACTAAGATGTAAGAAATTATTGATTTAAAAAAGCATTTAATTTTCATGTTTTAAAATCTGGTTTTAACAGTCTCTAGTCCAAACTGAAAAATATATCAAAGAAATATTTTTAATAATTAAATAGGGCTTTGACGAAACATACGAAACACTGTGGTGATTTTAGTAATTATTAAATTTAACGTGCATTATTTTTCCTTCTCAAACAATTAATTGGAGAAAGAACCACATTTACATGAACCGCTTGTATACTTATGGAAAATATCAATCCGCAGCAATCCAATTGGTTCTGCCTGATCGCTAGAGGGCGTTCTTTGCAACTTGTATTTCTTATATAGTTTTTAGTCTCTTTTGTTTTTACTCGATATATATATATATATATATGTATTGAAGGAGAACTATGTTTCTCAGCTCGGGTCGATTTAATCAGCCAAAAGAATTTATTTCTTTTATGTTACTAAATATTTGTTACATTTTCAATAGCGTATTCATTTAGAGTATTTAAGCAGTGTCTTCGCCGGAACCAATTTTGTTTTTACTTTGCTTTTTTTTTTCTTTCTCAATACTCATGAATCACATATACATGAACTGCTTAGAAATGAATTGTATACATATGAATTACATATACATTAACTGTTTAGGTATGTATATACACAAATCATATATAAATGAACTGTTTTGGAATAAAATGCATAAACACACATAAATCACCTATAACATGAACAGCTTCGGATTAAAATGTATACATGAATTATTTCGGAATGAAATGTATACACATGAATTGTTTACGAATGAATGCATACACAAGAACTAACATACATTTGAAATGTATATACTTGAATTGACTACGAATGAAGTAAGTTTCAAATTAATTTTACTGCTAGTGATGAATATCTCAATGATGGGACTTTTTTGCCATCGTAAAGGTTTGCTTGACTCTAACAGCGAAGAGGATGGCTTCCAAGAACTGTTTGGTCAAGAACCTGGAAGCTGTAGAGACGTTGGGCTCCACGTCCACCATCTGCTCGGATAAGACTGGAACCCTGACACAGAACAGGATGACTGTGGCCCACATGTGGTTCGACAACCAAATCATTGAAGCGGACACTACTGAAGACCAATCTGGTGAGATTTTTTCGATAGAATTTTAACTATGAATATAGTAGCGAAAAATGCAAATAGATCAAACATATTTGTCTAATATTTCTGCATTCTAGCTTAACTATTTGTTTTGTGTGTTATTATTTTATTTAAATTATCATTTGAAAAGTATTTATTCTTTGATAATAGCAGTTTTCAGAATCGGGAAATAAATCTGCATTTCTTGAGACGGTTTGGCGATAGTTTCAGCGACTTGATGATATTTGGCGAAATTTTTGGCTAATAAAATGTAGTGAATATTTTTGTATTTTCAGCTCGATGAAACCAATAGAAAGCGAGTTACTAAATGTTATTGTAGGAATGTTCAAGGAATTTGTTGGAACATCGGAAAATTATTTTAGCTACGCAGTTATGAGAGAAGCTAGTAGTTAGTCAGAAGCCTAAGTCATCAGCTCTGAAAACTGCGATGACTTAAAATGTGATTCTATATAATAGAAATTGTATACGTTTTGTTCCCTGGAAAAGATTCAAGCTATTCAGTCATTGCAACTGAAAGTAATGTAAAAAAATTCGTTTAAGAAAAACAATTTTTTTTAATCCTTTGTCCCTATGCTGAATCGTAATCGTGCTGATTTCAGATCTTGATTTTAAGTCATCTTCAAACTGTACTATAGTAAAGTAACGTTAACAAATTGAATACTTCTCTTGCGAAATTTTAATAGGATAGTTTCATTCAACATAATTCGAAAATACTCCAGATCTGCAATGACTTCAATTGCAATGAATACGCAATCACAATAATAATGATAACAAAGAGGAATTGTATTCACCCTAAATTAGTTTTAGAATTATATGATTCTATGCGTAAATATAGCTTAAAAATACATATAATACATTTTTATATCCTATAATAAGTACTTAACTCAATGGAAATAAAATGGCGTTTGAAAAATAATAATGATTTGTGGACCAATTGATTATTATATATATTATAACTTCAAGATATATTTATACCATTGATTAAAAAGTTCCTTTCTATTTAAAGTCATCCAATGTACTTCTTCAACGAAGAAATGGTTTTGGAAAGAGTTATGAGTTAAAAAATTATAATACTGTGAAGAATGTAATATTATTAACCTGCTTTTAGCAATGTACTACAAAACTTTCCGATGATGTGTTCATTGCACAAGCGATGTGCATGAAAATATATCTTATTAAGGTCACTTGATTCTAAAATAGACATTTAAAAAAGAGTTATTAAAATTATTTAAGTTTTTTTTTAAATTACTCGTGTCAACGTCTTCTCGGACGAAAGGCGTCTTGCTGTTCAGTTTCAATTCAGAAATGCAACTTGCTGGAGAAAGGATTCCAGCGTCGTATTGAGAATGAACTTGAAGAAGGGAGAGGCAATTAAAAAAGATGTTCACCAGTCAATAGCATAGTATCACAGAGAAAGCAGAGTGGTGAATCGGATGGGCCAGCTCTGAATAGATGGGTCTGCAGATAATCATGCCCGATGATAATTCTAAAACACCACTCCTTCCATCCAAGGAAGGAAAACAAGTTGAGAAGGTTTCTGGCGGGCGATTAGGCAGGCTCAAGATTTACCATCAGCAACCCTATAAAAGTATGATTTTTATCGAATTTTGTCTCTGCTTGACATATCAAAGCAGAATAAGGATACAAGAAGGATAGAACGTCGAAGTCTTTTAAACCAGCTTGACGGTTTGTTCATTACCACTATGAAGGGGAATCCATTGAAGGTCGGCCTCCCTTCCATTATACTGAGGAGTGTGTCAATAATTTGCTTGCATTTAAATTCGAGCTCTGATGGGTAAGGATTGTAATAAGGCATGGTTTTGACTGCACAACCTGAGAATCTTTAAAGACGACAATGTTTTGTTCAGGGATTGAAACAATAACTCTAAAAGCCATAAATATTTTAAAAATCTCATTATGAAAACTGTCTAACCGAGCACTAAGATTTCCTAAGACTGAAGCAGTCAAAGGAATAGGTACTAGCACCTGTCGCACCAGAGTAAATTGCGGCAGTTCCATCAATATATATATATATATATATATATATATATATATATATATATATATATATATATATATATATATATATATATATATATATATATATATATATATATATATATATATATATATATATATTTAATAACGGCGGGCACTTGGGTGACTAACCCTTCGCCACAACAAGGCCGGAAACTGCTACTCATTTGTCGTTACCCAGCGGGCACCTGTGAACCAAGTCACGGAGCCGAGTAGCATTACCCACGTCATACCACCACAAACCCGTTTATAGGGCGGGCCACATTCATACATCAACACACAAGAAAGGACAGAGAAACACAGAGAGATAGTAACATCCATGTCCGAACCGGGATTCGAACCCGGGACCCACAGCTCAAGAGTCAGGAACGCTAAGCACTCAGCCATTGGTCGGCTCATCAATATATATGGGTGTAGTGCTTCTGAGTGGTGCAAGTGGGTTACGCAAAATCTGCTACAGACTTCGTCATAAATTTTCAAGTCTAGTATTGTTTGAAAATTCTTTATTGGAGACTTTTATGTAAGCTTTTAAAAATTGTCCTTTCAAGGGTATGGACAAACCAGTTTTATAGTTTTTTTTTTCTTCTGAAATGTGGGTGGCCCAACTGTTGACAAATTCTCAGAACTAAAAACTTTTTAATAAAAGCCCAATATAATTATATCATTTTTTATAACTATTTTATGAAAGGTATGATTCCATAAAAATATCAAAATATTATTGGTTATTTGTTATTAACTATTTAATTATTTGTCTTTTTTCTAATCATTTCAATTTCTGAACTCTTTTTTTAACTTTTAAGAAACATTTAAAGAGAAAAAAGTCGGTAAATTTAATTTTTATTAACCCCTGGCTGAAATTTAATCTAACCGAGTGAAACTCATCTTCAAAATCTAAGATGGAGAAACGTTTCTTCTTTTCTTCTTTGAGAAAGAAAATAAAAATTGGTCCCGTTGGATAGAAACTCATTTTGGAAGAACAAATTCCATTCCATACTTTCTTTAGTGTTTCCTCGGAAATGAATAGCTACCGAAAAACTCAACTATTTTCTCTTTTTGGCGAGTGTTTTTCTTCTTTGGCGAATCATTCGCCATTCGATATGTTTTCTTCGAGCTTAATTGATACGGAGTTCTTTTTTTTTTCCATTTCCTATTCACTCACTCATAGAACCTGTTAATAGAAGTGATTTCTTATGTCTATTAAAAGTACTATAAGCACAAAATAATTTCACCTAAACGTCACATACATTTATACAGTGCTGTAATTTGATTTAGTATTAACGAAAAAACACGTTGTATAAATTCTGTTAATATTCTATAATTATTAACAGTGAAGCTTTAAAGAATGTTAAATGTGTCATTAAATTATTATAGGAAATAGTTTTCGGGAAAATTACGCAGCTGGGGACAAAATTATTTTGCTTTAGTGGAATTTTTCGTGTCATTGAAATTTGTATATCTGAAATAATGAATATTATGGCACTTCAATAGTATGCAGACTACGTTAGGAGCTTTTGCTTGAAATATTCGTTCAGCGGGGATAACTTTGAAATAAATTTCATTGGCATTTCTTGTAAGAAAATATTGTATTTTAGAAAAAGAGAAGTTTTCTATAAATTGTGGTGCCGAGCTACCTGCTGAATGGTTAGTCCTCTGGCCTTCGGTTGAACAGTTCGTGGGTTTGAAACATGCCGCGGGTTTATGTATTTGCAGTGGATTAAGAATTTATTTAAATTGTAGATCCCGGTTCTAATTAACCATTGTATATAAAAATTACACCCTGAGCGACGAATAAACTAAACCTATAAGTTGTGGGATTATGATTACCAGTATTTTATAATTTTGCTCAGAAATTAATATTAAAATATAGCTGCCAATTTGTATGAATATTTTTTTTCCAACGGGGGGCACTAGGATGACGAACCCTTTGCCACAACAAAGCCAGAAACTGCTACTCATTTGTCGTTACCCAGCGGGACCTGTAAATCCAAGTCACGGAAGCGAGTAGCGTTGCGCGCCCCATAATACCACAAACCCGTTTATATGGTGAGCCACATTCATATATCATCACAGAAGAAGGACAGAGAAACAGAGAAAGAAAGTAACATCCATGCCCGAACCGGGATTCTAACCCGGAACCCACAGCTCAGGAGTCAGGAGCGCTAACCACTCGGCCATCGGTCGGCTGTATCAATTATTCACCAAAATTTCTTATCTTTTTTCAAATGTTACAATGCTGCTTTATCAAACACATGCTTCAATTACGAATTAATGCTAAAAGTTTGTGTGTGTACGTCCCTCATAGTTTCCATTTCCAAATTGTGAATTTGGATAAGTCATTCCATTTCATATTTCTTTTTTGGGATTTTTATATTAGATGAATGTTTATCTGTAAAAATTATATATGCATAGATAAAATATAATTAAAATGTAATATATAAACTATATAATCGGTATCTTACATCTAAAACAAGTGAACGGATATATTATTACACTGATGATAAGGGAAATGCACTCAAAGGGTTTGAAAGAAAACTAATCGAGAATGTTATCAGAGTGCTTTTCAAAAGATAATGTGAAAAAAAATATTGAGTACATAAGCAATCCAGAACAAGTTATGTAAACAATAAAATTAAAAAATGTGGCATAGGAAATTCATCCTCTTGAAAATAAATGAATTCCAAGATTTAGATTAGTGCAGATAAAAAATAAACGAGAAATTTAGTAAATTTAGAAACAAGGAATTAAAAAACTAGAAATAATTTTGGAAAATTTTCATTGAGATTATTACCATATCGTTAGTTGCATGTTTGGTAAAATTATTCTACTAACTGTTTATTTTGCTGCTCAGGGCTCAAAGCATCTGTAAAGTAAATTCTATGTTTGGCATGATTCGAAAAAAATAGAAAAATTTAAAATTTAGCTTGAAAATGACTTGTCGCACAGATGGTTGTTGGTTAGTTTCTATTGCACAAATACGAATATCAACTTCTGTGATTGTCTGTAGATTGGTGTTCCTATCATTTTGTTGCAGTTCTTTTCTTTTATAATCTCATCAACCTCCACAGATGTTTGGTACAGGCAAGTTACAGTGCCACACGTTCAACTTCGTAACATGATGACTTAATCAGTCAAGGACAATGAACAGCCTCAGATGGACAATCATAGTTATAAAATTATTCTAAGTTTTTCAAAGGCTGGTGTGGATTTATGATGTCAATAATTATTAGACCAGTTGGAAATAACTCTTTGTACACGGTGTTCTAGCACAGCATAAGTATCTTAAGCTGGAAGATTATATACAGGTTTAGAGACGTTTTTAGTTTAGGTTTCGACCAAAAGATGTCGGCAGTTGTCCACTCAATTGCTGTACGTGAAGTACTTGACATTGACCGCATTAACTTCTTTATTTGCCGCCTTTTCTAGGCAGAAATGGCCAGCAAAAGGTACAGTGATTGACATCTATTCTTCATATTAAACTATGATAGTGATTTTAGTGTTGACAATGATATAGTTTTTTTTTGGTGGCAGTGATGCATTGTTTTCTCAGTGCATTATTTTTCCTTGCCAAAGTAGAGCTGTCACGGCAGGGAAATCTTATATGTAAAGGCGGCTGGGCACGTTAAATATGTCGTGGTCGCATTGTCCTCCAAGTGAAATGATATCTGTGGGAGTGGCAGGCCAAGTATTGGGAGTCTTCTGCTTGGGTTCGGTTTCAAAATCACGAAAACTCCACTTGGCAGCTTCTATCTAACTGGTAGAGGCCAACTCAGAGCTAGGCATAGGAATGCATGCTGGGGGCAACAACATCTTTATATGTATAAGAAAAATGCATGAGCCTAGTTAATGCTCTTGAGTAGAGAAGATGTAAAATGAATAGAGAATCGAGATTACAAAAATAAAGATTTTTTGAATTCCTAAATTTCATTTTGAATCCTTTGAGATTATTGAGCTCATTAGCACCAACATATTATATTTAGTTTAATAATTTTTTATATTATGTAATAAATATAAATTATACAACAAATTCATTTGAAATTTATTGAAAAATTTTTTTTTATAATAGCATTTGAAACTGATTTTCTAGCAGCTTAGTTTTTCATGATAGCAAATCTTTTCTAGAAAGAAAAATGCATGGTTCGATTCTCCAATATATATAGATTTAAAATATGTAAAAAAAATAAAAACTCAATTTTTGTTTACAAATTGAGCAGTCAAAGGGTTGAAATCCAGATTCACCTGTACTGGGTGCTTTGGGACCCTTATGGATGTTTACGAAGTCTCGTTTATTTCATAAGAAAACAGAAAGTTTTTAATCAACGAATCCCTTATTGTGCCTGTTCTAACATATGTCTCTGAGGCTTGGAAGCAACTGAAATGCCTAAAAGTCTTGCTACAAATTTTGAAATATATATATATATATATATATATATATATATATAAATATATATATATATATATATATATATATATATATATATATATATATATATATATATATATATATATATATATATATATATATATATACTACACAGTATGCTTGGAGGAGGTAAAATCAAAAATTCCTGCTGGAAGATCAGATGTAATTTTGAGATATATAGGACTAATAAGGAATTTGATTTTATGTTAGAAGAATGAATCACGCATTTGATACCAATTCCTGATGACGATGCTATAAAAATAATGAAGGAAGACCGAGGGACAGGGGAACGGGAAACTTCATTCAGTTTGTTTATCGCTCAATGCTTATTTTCTTGCATATGGGGACGTTATACTGGTACCGGCAGTTTTAAGTGGATTCAAATCACTCATAACAATTAAGCCTTTGGTGGCAATCGAACCCACGAGCTGTTGAATTGTATCCAGAGCCATTCCGAAGAAATCTTCAAAGAAAGACGAAACTCAATCTCAAACTATTATGGTTCTTAGAATTTCATATAGGAATTACTTTTTTACCCTTCTAAAACGACATTTCACCTACACTTTTAGGGCATTCAAATATATATTGCCCTTAAAAAAGAGCTAATTTGTTTAATTTAATGATTATTAAAAAATTAAAACGAAGACATTTGCGAATAAAATTTGAAACTTTTTTTTTTCCTCAGGAGTGCAGTACGACAAGACTTCAGCGGGATGGAAAGCGCTGGCTAGAGTGGCCTGCTTGTGCAGCAAAGCAGAGTTCAAACCAGGCCAAGAGCAGATTCCCATCCTGAAAAGGTATGAAGAGGCCTCTCGTCTGTTTTATAATACGATATTTTAACATAATGTATGCCATGAGCATTGATCTATTTTTATATGAAATATGATGCTAAATTAATTTAGTTATATTATTAATCTAATAATGAAATTTATCTATGTTATTCGGTAATTGGCTTCGAGCATAAACATTTACATGAATTCGATAGTTTTATAGTTTGAAATGAATTTGATTTTAAGAACTTATCAACATTTGGTTACTGAGTTGTAGACTTCCTAAAGCTTTTTTAAGATATTTTAATATCCACCGCATAATTGCTTCCCTGAAGGACTTTAGAGGGTCGAATTCACGTGTTGCAAGGAATAAATCCTCGAAAACTCCCATGCAACCATCCCGACAGGTGATCTTGCAGATAGCAGAAAAGCTATATCTGTCTCCTGTTGTTCAATGGAATCAGAGATCGAACCTGGGATCTTTCGCTCTGAAAGCTCTGTGTCCTACCATAAAGCCAGGTTGAGCCTAACACATCAATATTAACCAAATGGATAAACTGAATATTTGCAGAGAATGAAATGTGAATTTAAAAAATTGCCATTTTTTGGCGATTATTTGAAGTGCCCACTCTGGGATGGAGCATGAATTATGAATAACGTTTTCCAGTGAGACTTACAGTAAGTATTCTGGCACCTATTTAAAAATACCAGACGCCATGAAGTTCCGCCAGACGCAAAGAAAAAAAATGATGTCATCTTGCGTGGTGGTGCCACCGTAACCCCGAAAGTAGGTGGGTTCTCATAATTTAGAGACCAACCGTAAACTTCTTGACCTGCTGCCACCATTATAATATCATTTCGCTTAGAGGACCCTAAGACCACGAGTTGTTATACGTGTCCCACCTGCTATTCCTCTGAACATAATAGATCTTTGATTGTGGATCAGAATTCCAACTTTCTGGTTGTAAGGAACTCGTAGTCTGGTAATTGAATACTTTTGAATAAACTGTATGAATAATAAGTGTGTTTTTGAGCAAATGAGAAAAAATGCAGGATTTTAACAAAGTCTAAGACTGGATTCTAAGAATTTCATCAGGAAAATTGTTCATTCGATTGACAATACTTGTTTGCATGAACTGGACTTTGCTTCGTGACATTCGCGCACTTCACAGAGTAAAAGAACTTATTTTTTAACCAAATGATAATGATCAGTGACATTTCATATTGAACATGCGAACTTATACATCACTGTATTTCTTGTGTTGGTTCAGCATTTGCAATCATTTCTAGTACAATTCCATTATATCCCTGTACGATAACCATCGTAATAGGAAAGAAAAAATCCTGTCGTAAATGCTTCCATCATCTATTGTTTAAAAAGGTTTACATTTTTCGAAACTACTAAAAACAGTGCTAACATTTTATTTACATTTTATAAACTAAATATTTTTTTATCATTTATTGATAATATTTATTGAACGCCAAATTTTATTTCTGACAGAAACTTTTTAGAAATCTGTTCGATGGTCAATTGCGGGGTTATAATGGAATAGTATCATATTTCTGAATGAACTCTAAAGGAAATTAAAAAAACTTGCGTTAAATGTCATTATTTGTTTTAAAAAATGTTGTATAATAATAAATAAAATGGTATCATATATATAAGTATCAAATGTTATTAAATAATTGCTATATATTTATTTTATTGAATTCTAAAAGTAAACGAGTAAAGTCTTGAAAATAAAATAATGGAAGCAACCAAATTGGAAGAAAAGAATATTAACTAAATTTAAATGGAATTTGAAACCAAGATATGAGAATCAAAATATGTAGTACGAAAGCATTTGTTTCTTCTCTGCATCTGCATTATTATGGAAAACTGACAATTTGCACTAGTAAAAATGTGGCAGTCGTTGTGAATTGCACACGTTCAATGGTTGTCATGTTGTATATTCGACAGTACTCATGTGACTTTGTTAATTTCTTGTTTGTTTGAAGAATAAGCTACACGTTCAAACCTTCAAACATTACCTGTTGATACGAATTCCATTCGCTGCTTATAAATTTATAATCATCTACTGTTTTATCATGATGAATTGCAGAAATGATGTTAACTGTAGCACTTGAAGAACCGAAGTCCTGTGTTTTTGTCCTCCTCCAACAAACTGGCGGCTTTTATTAATATCGGTAACAGTTTTTTCAAATTGTGTAGTGCCAAATTTTCTGACTTCTCTCGCCAAGTCCTCGGCAACGCCATTTCTCACATTGGCAACGATCACGAAAATTAATATAAGGAAAACAAAATTGATCTTTCGTATTAATTTGCTTGTTCAAATAGCTTCGAGATGTATTACGGTGATGAAGTCTAAATTTTAATTTAAAAAATAATATATTTGCAATGAATCTATTTTTCTTATTAAATGCAGATATTCTTATCACTAAATTATTATTAGAGTTAATGTTTGGCGAAACAAAAAGCAATATTTTTTCAGATTTCAGCTCATGAATTTTATCTGTCATAATGACCTATACCTTGCGCCAGAAAACCCAACCAACCTGTCATATAATGACCACACAAATTATATAAATATTCTTCATTTACGAGAAGAATGTTTTTCGTAAAATCAGACATTTTATCCAGCCATATAAAGATTTTAACACTTTTTCTAGAAAATTTTCTATTGCTAGACTTTTCTTTTTCTGCAGAAGTTGATCTAGGCTTATAATTTTCGAACTCTATTCTATCTACCAGACGCTGTATGTTCTTGTTTTCGCATTCTTTAAAGTCTTTCTTTCACCGTAAATATTGTTTTGATTTGGTGTCTTCAATGGTGTTCCTATTTTTGACATACTAAGTTTCAAGTTGGGATATCAAATAGTTGAGTTCAGTTTCTTCAATGGGGATTTTAGTTACTTGAAACTAGCCTTTTACTTGGTGAAACCAAAAGGTTTTTCTTGCCAAAATGACGGAATTTTAATGCTTACTTTATTTACTTCATCTTCCATTACTGTAGCTGGTTCTGTTGCGTAATCATACTTAGGAAAGCAAGTCGAATACTCTTGGTCACCAGTTGTTGCCTCCAAATTGAAGCAAAATAGTAAGATTAAGATTAAAATCTTACTAACTTAACGATACTCAGATAAAACATTGGTAACAAGCCCACAGCAGCAATAAATAATTTATTTTTCAATCACAATAATCTCATTTCTGGAGAGGTGATGCTAAGAAACTTTTTTAAAAATCACTGTTGCCAATTATGAGCTCCAGAGTCTCAGTAACTTGACGCCGCTTCTCGATAAGATCAGTAAAGTGAAACATCATTTGCCGCGAGGAGTGATTGATAGGGTGACCACGTACTCTCATATCCCATTTTGGGTAGCTCTGGATGTTGTGGACGTGTCCACGTTTATTTGTGACGTCCAAATTCCTTCCGTTGGTGTGGCGTAGATGTGAATAGGAGGGAGCCAGCTCATCACGTGGGACCTCATCACTTGAACGTAATTCAAAATTGTGACATACTTGATGATGAGCGAATATTCCAAACTCGTTAACCTTTAAGATACAGTTAAGGGGTTCCTCTGCACCGCTAAACATGTTTGTTGCGAAGTATGATTTAAAGAATCACTTATAATAGGATGACGTTATAATTAACATACTTGTAAATCATGTTCAAATTAAATTCATCTTATATCGTTACAGGCTAATAATTTCGGGCCTATTTGATAAGAGTCCCTTTACAATATTGTTAAGCTCAGCCTCCTGATGTAACTATGTCATAGATGTTGGCAGTTGAAATTCAAGATTTTAACAATTTGGGAAATCATGGAAAGAGTTTTCCTCTGAATACACACAGAATAATATGCCTAATAAATAAGTAGCTATATCTAAGAGGGATCTAATAATTTATCCATGACTAAATTTAAACGAGAATATTTTAAATTAGTTTGAAATTTTGTGTTACTTCTGAAATTAGAACTTACAGAAGAATATGTAAAACCCCTTCGAATGAAGATTGCTTCAAGAATATATTCTCCAAATCTCCCCCTCACTATATCACCTACAAAGTTTGTATTGTACAAAGTTGCAAAGTTTCTAGAACATATGCTCCAAATTTTCCGATGTATCAATTGACAAATTTTCATTTCGTATGAGCTTCAAGTTTTTCTTTACAAGTTTAAGATTTCTCTAAAATTAAAATTATTGGGAACATAATGAGAAGAGACGAGCTTGGCTGTAAACGCTTTCTGAGGTCATTTAATGCTTTTACAAACTCAGATTCTGTGAAATAAAGCCTATTAAATATTATTTCTTAATTACTAGCTATTTAATTTTGGGGACTGTAATTTACACAAAATATTCTCTCAGTTTTTTTAATTCCAAGATTAGGTATAAATATTAATATCAAAATAAAATTTTTAGATTTTCCCGATTGAATCTTGGTGCATGATATTAGTGAAAATGTGGATAAGCGCATTAAATAATACTTTAATAACTAATTATTTAACTTTTGGCCGAATTTTACCCCATAATCTTAAGTTTTTTAATTAATTGTGAGGTTAGGTATAAATATAAATATCAAAATCTATTTTAGATTTTTTACGAACGGAATTTAAATTGAACCTTGGCAATTCTTTGGAAATATTGTGTGAGTAAATATATTAAATATATATTAATTAATAGCGAGATTTAATTTTGGAATGAATTTCTCTGCAAAATATTTTCTCAATTTTCTTAATTACGACATCAGGTGTAAATATAAATATCAAGAATGAACTTTCGATAATTCCTATAGAATCTTAGCGAAAATAGTGAAAAATTGGGTGAATGCTTTTACAATCAAAGAAATGAAAGTTTTTTCTTTAGTTAGGTTGATTTACAAATGATTTTAAAAGTTATGAAAAATTATTTTATAAGCAGCTGTAGTTTAGATTTCACATTTTTTATTTTTTACACAATCCCGTTTTGTCAAGCAAAATGAATAATATGACGAAAGAAAAATGAAAAAAGATTTGGTGGAAGTAAATGCATACGAATTTTCTTAACTACGTCCAGCTACATATAAATATATTTGCCAGAGAAACAATTGTTGAAGAATTAACGGTAAAATACTATTTCAGCCTGTCGCTTGGGGACAATCGGAAAAAAAATACTGAAAATTGTGCTATGTAAGGTAAACACAAAACATGGGCCAATCTATTTCTTTTATTTAAACACATTAACACAAACAATATATTTAATTTTTAAAACTGACATCACATCGTTTTAAAAAGTATTAAAAACCAAATTTTTCTCGGAATATTAGCTCCTGGCTATTACTCGGGTCTTTTCATGGATTTAGCTATCATGGCGATAAGGTAGGTCCAAATAGTGGCCAACCGAGTTAATTAACCATTAAATAGTTTTTAAGCGAATTAAATAATTTTATTATAACAACAAACAGAATGATGAAATAAGTTCTTTACAGAAAAAATAATTTGAGATATTATATATTTCTGAGACAAATATAATGAAAACTTAACGGAAACTTCATTATAAAACCGCTCGTGGTGATTTTCAGAAGTTCTCATTAAAGAAGTGGCTTCATATTTTTGAATTTTGCACAGTGAAAATAAAAAAATATACCCTGAGATATATCAAAGAGTGGAATAAAATTAACTTGGACACTTTTGTAAAATTCAAATATGAAAATACCCAAATATATGATGCAAATAATCTGTATTTGATCAGGCCAAGTGTTGAAACGCCATCTATTCAGAAATGACTCCATTAAGCTACCTAGCCAATATGAATCTATATTTGGCGATTAATTGCTGTTGGTGTATTTATTTGGTGAAGGGGAAAAATCACCAAATTTTATATTTGACATACAAACATATAGCTAGCATTAGTAACAATCCATTTGTGAATATGCAAAAGAAATGAGTATAGCTAGCCAAGTTTTACCGCAATTTGTCATTATGTTGTCAATATGTTGCATAGAACTCAATTAAACAAATATTAATATTGCTTACTTAAATGTGTGAAGATGGGCTCACTGTAGCCTAATAGCACAGGGCTCTTCGAAGCACGAGATCCCGGGTTCGATCCCAGCCACAGGTAAAAACAGGAAATGGATGTTGAATTTCTCTTTTTTGTTTACGCATTTATCAGAGTGTATGCTTGGGAGTCTTCCGAGTTTCCTCCACTGCGACATGTGAATACTTGTGATAAGTCCTCCCGGGAAGCAATTTACGTGGTGGATATTAAAATGGATTAGAAGTGCTTTGGGCTGTTTAGCTGTCTATTGCACAGTGCCCAAGTGTCTAAAGATTTTTTTCTATTTTGTTGATAAGATTTTATTTGTCTTTGTAACTGTTAGTTATAAACTTCCTTCTGGCTTTCTCTATCACACTGTGTGGATTTCGATACCTTTTCAAAGCTATCTTCTGAATAGTTGACGGAAACATCTTATCCGTGCAATTATTTCCGAAGAGAAGGAGTCCTTGGAATACATCAAAGTAATGTGGCACGTGCATCACTTTAATTAATTACCTGTACTTAACCCAGAGTTTGTCTTTACCAGTTAGATGGAAGATGCTGGGTGGGAATTTTCGTCACATATAGAAGCAGAGACCAAGCAAAATGTCCCCAATACTTGACGTGATATTCCAAGAGATTTCATGTCATTTAGAGGACAATACCGCCATGCCCTATTTAATATGTCCCATCCGCCTTTCATAAGCACGTCAGAGTTTGAATTCAGTCGCTATTCGAAAGCTCTATCTTCCGATAATGGGAACGAGGCACTTGCCAACCTGGCGTCTACATAAAAGTGTGCGCACCGGCATACTTCCTTGTACCTAGACATAAGTTGGGGCGTACCATACAGAGGAAAGCTGTCAAGGGGAGTCTTTGTCATTAAGAAACAGAGTTCAAGCACTGGACACTTAATACTTGATCTCGAATGGACATATTATTTACTTTGGAAGACATTGCGATTCCTACTTTGATTATCGGTTAAATCGGGATTCAGATAATGAGAACGACCATCTAACCAACTAAACCACATTGTATTCGTAAAGTAATGGTTATGACTTGCCTCACACAATAAAGTTATTTGCATTTTAACCGATATTAGTTAATACTTTTTTTAAATGTAAGTTGAAATTAATATTTGCAGGGACTGTATTGGCGACGCATCCGAGTCCGCCATCTTGAAGTGCATGGAGTTGGCCATAGGAAGTGTATCCACTTACAGGAAGAAGAACGTGAAAGTGTTTGAAATTCCTTTCAATTCGAGCAACAAATACCACGTAAGTTTACTTACATTCGAATGCCAGTTCGCTCTCTGATTCAATGTATTGTTTTCCTTTACATGTTCCGTTTCAGTATGAAAGCTAACATCATTTTAGCATACACTGTTTGAAAACGTTAAGTTAGGAATATTTTAATGGTTTTAAATATAGATTATTCCAAAATATGAAATTTCTTCGCAAGCTTGTATTTAAAAGGAATGCATCTTTCGCAATATACACAGGCCTGCTAGTACTAAATGGTTTTGTCACAATACATAGTAATTCCACAAACTGAACTGTTTCACAAGAATGATTAGTAAGTAACAAGCCGCATGAATCTTCAGACATGAAATTTACCAACAGAAATAACGAAGGCTGCATCTCTTGCAGAGGAATCAGAACGAGGTCAAGCAGTTAATGTCTCCATCAATATAATGCAATTGTCATGAAATTTGAAGTCGGCGATGGGGATTTAAATTAGAATTTCATTATTTGTTTAGTGAAGGGTTTGCATTAGGATTTCATCCTTTCTTTAAATATGAAGGCATCTGATTTTGTGTTTTTGCACAAATGGACGCATGCTTGTCAGCACCAAGATGGGAGTTTTCCAGGATTTGGTAAATATCACCCATTTCCAATATTCCCATATATAATAGAACTATGTATAAAATCAATGATTATGATTGTTAAAATAATTTTTACCAATTAAATTTCTCTTTGAGTCAAATGTGTTGTCCGAATTTTTAAATCTCTTATCACTGCTGTTCCGTGAATTGCTGGCATGGAATTTAAGTAATTGTGCATTGGTGTCAATTATCTAGTCATCACTTTTTTTTCGTGGTGGTTGTTGTGACAACACACTTTGTGATTGCTTACAAATACTTGTGAGTAATGAGATGGAAAAATACATTACAAAGCGGCAATGAAAAATAATTTGGGAACAATAGTCACAAAAGGATATTAAGATCCCCTATCACACTTCCACAAAATCACCAACTGTATTTAGGCATTAATCTAAGCGCCAAACCAACTTGTTTACCAAGCGTATTAATAATTACCCACCAAAGCACTGAATTGATTCCTGGCAGCTGTGTTCATATCAGTCTGAAGATAAATTTTGCAAATTTATCTTTAAATTTCAGAAATAAGAGATCGTGACTGTGTTTTAAATCTGGTTTTCATAGGAGAGGACTCGAAATGTCAAATTTGAAGATTAGTGGTGAGAAAAAATGCTTGGTACTGTCTGCAAGTACATGATTCAATATACAGTCACCATGCGTTTGAAATCAATCTCATCTCTGAGCGAGTCTTACTTTCTAAGCGTTTTACTAAGTCTCTGGCCATCTGTATGTGAAGCACCTGCTTGTGCGATGACACTTTGTTCTACACGTGTCAGGTCTATCAAAAAATATATAAAATTTTATTTTATTTTTAAAACACAAATTTAACAAGTTATATCATCTTATAACCACTTCATTCACAATATTTTAAAGAATATATTCCACTTCTTGCTTCCAGGTGACGATCCACGATCTGGAGGACGGGTCCGGCTACCTGTTGTGCATGAAAGGTGCTCCTGAGAGAATCTTGGACCGCTGCTCCACCATCTTCATCCACGGAAAGGAGAAAGTCTTGGACGAGGACATGAGGGAGGCCTTCAACGATGCCTACCTGGAGCTCGGCGGCATGGGCGAAAGAGTGATAGGTGAGTATATTTGTATGGACCCTTGAATATCGTCTTATTAAAAATTATTAGACTTAACCGAGAATTTTTATCTGAATTAGAGGTATTTTGAAATTAATTCTTAAAATATTTACTTCATTTGGTTTGATATTTGTGCTTAATGAGGTCTATTTATTAATAAAATTCTAATATTTTACAAAATAAAATATATATATATATATATATATATATATATATATATATATATGTATGTATGTGTGTGTGTACGACATTTAAATACCAAAGTTAATATTAATTTTATTTACTATAATTGTAAATAAATGTTAGGAATGCCTTTCTGTTTACCAAAAGTTATGCGAACTTTTGCTAAATCGAGAGACATTTCTAACTTTTATTTACGAAGAACGAGAACGAGTCTGCAAAATATTTACTAACGAAGGGTTCGATAAATTCCTTCACTTCTGAAAATGAAATTGAGCTTTTGCCTTCAACATGCATGTTTGTTGCTGTGAATGCTTAGGAGTTTTCCTAAGCAGCCGCATGAATACCAATTTGCTACACACGAATACCACGCCATATGTGAAAACTTCTCTCGGAAGGAAATTCAAGCATTGGACATTGTTTTTGCTGAATTTGGCTTTATCTAGCAGACTTAGACAATTCCCATGAATCTGAAAATATCTAAACCGTCTAAAAAACATGAGGGTCCCATTTATGAACATTAAAATGCCTCTGAACTGCCATAGTCTTTAGGCTATCCACTGCGCAGTGTGAAAGGAACTTTTCAAAAATTTTCTCTGGGGCCCTTTTTCAGATACACCTGTAAAAAGTTCCACATAAATTTCTTAATTCTAAAGGCCAGTTATATGTGTGTATACAATTATAAATGCATTTATTGAGTCAAACTCCTTAGGAATTCATTTTTTTTCTTTTCAGGATTTTGCGACTACAAGCTTCCTCAAGGCAAATTTCGACCAGGATACCAGTTCGATCCCGATACTGAAAACTTTCCTCTCACTGGGTTGAGATTTGTGGGGCTGGTGGCGATGATCGACCCCCCGAGGGCTGCTGTTCCAGACGCCGTTTCCAAGTGCAGAAGCGCAGGGATAAAGGTTCGATACCTTCCTAGCATTTGAAAATAATAAATATTTTAATCTTTGACATTCCTCTCCTATTTGCTTATTATTTCTGAGCTCAACTATTTAAGAACTGACTGATGATGAATTGAAAATTGTTTAGAGTATCAAATCAAAGCTACAAAATGTCAAAGATTGATGGTTCTCTTCTAAGCAAAACTGTTTTGCTTAGATTATTTTAAAAGTGATGTGGAATTCTGTGTGATAAGATGCTTTTGTTTCATTTAATAAGATTGCATGCGATGGAAAGTAAGTACACCAGCATACTTTCTTGTACATAACCCAGAATTCTGCTCTACTCGCTCGATAGAACATTTTATCATTAAGCTTCGTCGAATAGACTCACTGTTGAAATGGTAGAAATTTTTAAATTTTGTTCTCGAGATCTCGCATGCCACATCGTTGAGCATACGTTACTAGAAAGTGACTTTTTGGAGACAATAATTTTGACAGAATATATATATGTCCTTACATCGTAACTTGATTTTTTCTTAATTCAAAAGAATACCATAAAAGATCATTGAAAAAGTACGTATTATGGAATAATTAGTTCAATAATTATTCATCCCTATATTGGCAACTCTATGCATGTAGAAATGAAATAAATGCTTTACCCAAATTGTATAATTCTGTAGTTTGATGTCAATATTTAGTTTGAGAAGTGTGTCATTTTTATTCATCACTTTGGAAATTAAAAAACAGTATGTTACGCAAAATTATAAGAAAACTCAAGCTTTCATGACTATTATTCTAAATAATATTATTTCTTTTAAATTAAAGTAAGTAGATGCAAAATAAAGGAAATTTAAAATATTTACATTATTTTTAAGAGATATTTAATAAATAAATTTTACCAATAATTTCAATTTTTTTCTATTCAAATATCTATAATTGTAAGGTTTTTGCTTAAAACACAAATATTTTTTAGCAAAATTAAAAAGAAGTTGATTCAATAATTTTTAGATAACTTCACGTACAAGAACTGTCATTGAATAAATCTTATTTTCTAGTAGAGTTTTGAGAATTATATTCCATTTATCTATGATAACAATTCGTACTAAGAATGGTATTGATAAGTATTTGCCTACAACTTACAAGCCAAATTGACCGCCACAAGTTTGCATTGTATATCGATTGGGCAGTATAAGACTTTGATTCTTATCTGAAACCATATGGCCTGGCGCTCTATCTTGGCTGAACTTTCTAGTTCGACCCTCCTATGACTCAATTAGAAGTGATTATACATAATAAATCAGGGATTGATGACAGCTGAATCTTCGCCACATTTCTCAAAATTTCGCCATACCATCGCAAATCTACTCAGAACAGTCTACTAAAACAATCACAAACTTTTGCTCGTAAATCATGCTGGTAGGAAATGCAACGGTCCTAGCCATTTGAACGGAATCATTGTTTCGTTGACAAAGTCCATGCCATGACCTCCTCAGCTGATATCATCCAGTCTTTTTATGCAGCTGTAACAGTCTAGGTTTACCTTTGATCTTCGAGAAGCAATCGGTGTAAACTGAAGATCAAATTCCAATGATCTTCAAGTTCCCACTTGAAGTTAATCTTCAAGCGAGACAGAATGTTCCATGTGAAGTGATTTTAATTGTTTGTGGTGTTGTTTTACGAGTAGAAAAGGGTTTATTTAGTTTCAATCCTAAAAAATTTGTGCGTACTTTGAACTTATTTAATTTACTCCTCTCACAAATCTCTTGTGTTTTCCATAAAAATCGCTTTTACCTTAAGCAAAATGAATAATAATTTTTAGAGGGCTTGAAAATTTTGCTTATTTTTCCTTTTATATTTTCTACTTTTTATTAGATATTAATTTTTTTGTTATTTATTTACGAAATTTATTAAAAGGTATACCATAAAAACTGAAATTAGTTTTTTTATCTTGTTTTTCTACTCGAGAATAATCGAAAAAAAATAAGAGAAAAAATGGTGCATGATTAACGAAGTGGGGAAAGAGATTCTGAAATTAATTTGGGAAGGTTAAATGAGAATCAATATCGCTTGAAAGAAGAAAAGAAAAGAGAAAAAAAAGAATGAGTGCACATACTTCTGCAAAGAAGTGCACTTTGAGAAAAACCTCATAAAATGCTCACTCTAGAGAGGAGAAGAGCATAATTAAAATGGCTGCAAGAATCTTCCTAATCCACGCAAGGGAAAAAAACGCGTAAAATGACAGACAATTATAGAAAAACGGAGTGAAATGAAATAATTCCTTTTTTTATGGATCCAAGTGTGGAAAAATTTATGACTGACGGAGGAATAAAATTATAGAGTGATCTGAAGATAATGAAATGGTTTATTGTGTATAGAGAATAGGATTAATGAGTTTGGTACATTTTAAATTTTTATAAGTAAATTTTAAATTATAATAAATTTATATCTTGCACCAAATTATATGCATTTGCATTGAAGTAAATTATTTTTGCCATAATAATTTTTATACAGTTTGCATTTTTTATACTAGTGTACTTTGGAAACCTATGAAGCGCGAACCAAAAACTCACCACGTCTGTATTGGTAGCAGAACGAATCTATCAGAGACATTTCGAAGGTTGTACCGATTAAAAATTGGCGTCATAGGCAGAAAGTAAATGTTGTATCTGGGAACTGAACACCTATGACATGTACATGTAAACATGTCATAGCTTTATGATACGCTTTCAAAGAGCATGGTAAAGAATCACCATATACTAAAAGCATTTTGTGGTGGTATCAACAATACAAAGAACCAGTGGTTTGCTTCAAAATACATGGAATGTGTTCGATGATCGTCTGACGTGTGTCACGTCACTAAAAATGACACTTGATAAGCATTTGTAGAGGTTGTATAAGCTTGGTGATTATGTGATTTTTTTCATATATCTTTCATGTGTTGTTGTTGCACCAGAATGCTTCCCTGTACCTAACCCTGAGTTAGGTTCTACCTGTTAGATAAAAGCAACCAGTTGGAGTATTCGTGATTCTGAAGCAGGGAGCAAGCATAAAACTCCAACACTTGGCTTGCCATCCTCAGGAGTATCATTTCACTTGGAGGACATTGCGACGCCGACCTATTTAACGAGCCTCAGCCGCTTTTAGTGAATACGATGGATCTTCGGTTAAGCCTGGATTCCAAGTCACTACCTTCCGATAATGAGAACGACGCCCTTTATTTTGCATGTGTGACATTTAAAAAAATTTCGCCTTTTCAAAAATATTGAATCAGTTATGTTATCTTGCAGACACACATATGCGTGTGAAAGACAGAGAGAAATAGGATGTATATTAAACTTCGTTAAAGTGATTATTATAGTTAAGAGGCTACTCCAGACATGAAATATATCTATTTTTAATATTATCATCGATTTTTAAATTTTTTAAAATCTCTAATTCTTGTTTTTTAAAAGTTGTTCAATATATAGTTGAACATAGAAAGATAAAATTGGGTGGATTTTTCGCCCGCCACTTTACGTTTCCCGAAAATGGGTGTATCTTCAGAATTTAAAAGCCGGATCAAGTAGAAGACCCCTAGATATGTGTGACCTGCCAGTTATCATTTACGTGGAGAACATTGCGAACACAACAAGTTTTATATGCCTCAGTCGCTGTTACTAAACACAATGGATTGTCAGTTGGTTGGTATTCGGACGTATCGGATAACGAAAACATTGTCCTAACCAACCAAGAAACAGTGGCCCTTGATTATATTTTGAGGCACCTCATGTGAAATTAAAGGCTTGTATATTTATATTAATTTCTTTCATTAAAATAGTTTTCATGAAATATGTATTTCACATATTTAATGTATTTTTTTGGTTTGAACAAATTTATAATGCATATTAAAATAAAACGTATGAAAAAAATTGTAAATTTTAAGCAAAATTTATATATCCAAGCAATATTTTTGCCAAAATAATTATTTTTATAATATATATATATATATATATATATATATATATATATATATATATATATATATATATATTCACGAATGTAATATTTTTTGATTTAAGTAAACTTATAATGTACATTAAAATACATTATAACTTGTACTAGTAAAATTGGTAATTTTAAACAAAACTTATCGGCACATATTAAAAATTATGTATATTAAAACATACCGATCTATGTCATTGCCAATAATATTTCAGAATATTCATTACTAAACAATCAAGTACATTTTATCATTATGCTCTTAAAACTTTAATTGAAATTCTATATCAAAAATGTTTCTTCCACATATAAGAAAATATATTATTTCCACTGAGAAATTTTATAATTTAAATAATTTATTGTTTTCAACAAAATATCATGCAAGATACAAACAAATAATCAGTATGTAAATTTTGAAATTCTGTAAAATAATACTATTTATTTCCTTATCAATAATATACTTGAAGTAATTAATTTCAATTAATGACAAAAGTGTAAGAATTGTAATTGGTGATTTTTTGTCACGCGCATTTATTGTAAATTTTAAAAAAATCACATTTGTAAAATCTGGTATAAATTTAACTGCTAAATTGTAATCTTTTTCAAATATTTTCTCATTTAAAGAAAGGAAACATGGAAATAACTTTAATATTTAAAAAACGAAAAGAAATTTAGAATAACTATGAACTAAACAAAAAGTTTTCTGTGCTTTGTAAAAGATTGCAAAAATTCATAAGAAATCTCTCTTTTTTTAAAACTGGAATTCAAGCAATGGACTTTGCAGTCATTTTGTATGGAATCTTCTAACAATATCAAATCTATCTATATTTATAAATTGAAAAAAAACTATAATTTGAAGACAGAATGATAATTGAGTTATACATAATAAATTATTTTATAGTTCTTAGATAAACTGGTGCTTATACCAAAAAATTTCTTCTTGAATTTCTCTAATATTTACGTAACACTATATATTACTAATGAATTAACCATAATCTGTTTTTATCTTACGCTAGTCATTCAAAATCAAAGTATTTACACATTTATAAAAATTCAAAAACCGTATGAATTGATAAATAAAATAATTTGCTGTCTTTCTATTACATTTACTTAAGACAAAAAGCAGAGAAAGTTATAAACTTTGTATTCATCTTGGATATTTTAAATATTTTATCTTTCTCACCCTTTGGATCTTTAATGTCAACTGGGATTATAACTGTATCCGTAATGTTACTATATCATCTGAGCTATCCAAGAAATGTGAAAGTAACATTTTCCAATTGATTAAAACCGTTTTCGTAATGTTACTTAATCATCTGAGCTATCCAAGAAACGGGAAAGTAACATTTTCCAATTGATTAAAACCGTTTTTGTAAAGTTACTTAATCATCTGAGCTATCCATGAAATGAGAAAGTAACATTTTCCAATTGATTAAAACCGTTTTCGTATTGTTACTCAATCATCTGAGCTACCCAAGAACTCTGACATTAATCTTTACCAATTGATTTTAGATTGTCAATTTGGATTATAACTGTATCCGTAATGTTATTTAATCTTCTGAGCTATCCAAGAAATGTGACAATAACATATTCCTATTGATTATCAGCTTAGAGTAAAACTGTTTCCTCAAGGTTAATTAATCGTCTAAGCTACTGAAGATCTCTGACACTAAACCTTTTTCTATTTATTGCCGTTTATTAACTCGATTTAAAGCTGCAACTGATTTATTCTTAATTTCATTCTGTATTAAGAACTGATGTATTTAGTTCTTGAATTTAAACTAAAATTGTTTGTTTATTTAAAAAGTATTCTCAATTTCAATTATAACTGCATCAAATCTCGGATTTAGTAAGAAAGTATTAATCATATTATTAACATTTTTAACAAAATATTTGTCGGTAACCACATGTATAACTCTTCCCTCTAATATAAAACGTAAAATAAACGGTTATACATTTACAGTGACTATAGTAATGAAGCTGATTAAAATATTTTGAATGATGTATTATATGGAAGTGAAAGATTTGTTAAGTAATCAGCATTAACTCATCAATAAAATTAATCAATCAGTAAAATGATTCTCAATAAAATGAATGTTCTAAAATAAATTAACAGCGTAAACTTATTTTAGAATAATGATTGTGCGTAAATTAATGTTTAAAACTATTATAAAAGCTTTAATGTCATAAATATACACTCCTTGGCACTGAAAAAATAGGACTGTGGAATTGATCCATAAAAATACGTTTCGTGTAAATAATGATCTAGTAAATAGAAATGCGAGTAATTCTTAGTTTTTCTTAATATACAACTAATAGCTGCACTCAAAAATTCTTTTTATGAATTATCTTTCCGACAATTTCCATCAGTAAAAAATTAGTCTTCATAATTACGTGTTAGCACCAAAGTTGCAATTTGTGGTAAATATTGCGACTTAGCTATTTTATAAGTATTTAAACATAAAATTTATGGTTACGTTTTTTGTAATTAGCTGATATCAGAATTAGAATATGAATTAAAAACAAAACTTTTTATCTACTTTTTTCAATTAAAGCTCAAGTTAATTGTTTTTGTCACATTTTGAAGAAATAAAATTTAGAAACCGTTAACGAGCACCATCCTAAGTTACATCAAACGAGGCAAAATCTAAAATATCTGGTGACATAATTTTCTGGTGAAAGGGGTCGTCTAGATTACACATGCAAATACTTCGTAATATACATCATATTAAAATAATAAAAAATGTATATTAAATACTTACTAACAAAACAGCCATTATTCAGCAATGTAAGTATGCGTGTTTAGTAATAAGTATAGAGAATAAAATTACACTTTAATATTCCCCATTCATTTTTGGTGACAATAAGCAACTAATAAAAACAATGTAAAAGCGAGATTTATGACTAATAAGATGTTAAAAACCACAATATAGAAAAATGGTACACATAATTTCATGACGAGAAGGCGAAGTAAAAGTAAAACCTTTGGACACTTTAAGCTGCGGCGAAGCCGTGTTTAAAAATAGAAAAATAATTATACTATCCCATCGACCATTTTTATTAAAAAAAAAAAAATCTTCTGGCATAAGATTAAGAACTTTCGTATCGTATGAAGAAAAGTAGTTCGCTTTGAAGTAGTGCAGTCCTAAATTCTAGCATTTGGCACTAAATAGCAATTATGAAGACAGTATTCTTTCTAGTGAAATTAGTCGGCACTTTACGTAAGTAAAAAAAAAAAAAAACTTGAAACGTGTTGTGTAGACTATTACTTCTTTGCAGATAGCAATTTCCTAAATTTGTTTGTTTGTGCATAGGTTATCATGGTTACCGGAGATCATCCCATTACAGCCAAAGCCATTGCCAAAGCTGTTGGCATCATTTCAGAAGGGAACGAGACAGTGGAGGACATTGCCGAAAGGATGGGAGTCTCTGTAGAGAACATCAATGCCAGGTATTTCGCCAATTGGGCGCTGCTCTACTTCCTGTTTAGCCAAATTCAAATTATCTGGACAACTTCCTCTCATTATGAAGTATTTGTCATGTTATTGAAACATGTATCGGGAATGAGTTATCAATAGTTATTTTATTTTTTCTCTTCGTTTTTCAATAGATCATAAATAATTAATGGCAGAAAATGAGAATCACACTTTAATTTTGTTTTAGTCTTTTCACTTGGGGTTTAGAATATTTACGTACATCGATTAGTTTAAAATAACGAGACTTTCTAACAGGTGTTAATTAAACTTTTATCCGTTCATGTTGTACAAAGTAATGAAAGTTGTAAAAAGTATTAAAGAGTATAAGAGTAATATAGAGAAAATTGTCAAAATGTCATAGTTCTAAAAAAAAATTTTTTTTTAGAAAATTGTTGCAGTGCAATTTTATTTTACTTTCAAATAACATAAATTTTTATATATTTTTAAATTTTAAAGTAATCTTACATTTTTAAGTGGTTCTCTTAACGAGATCTGTATTTTGCTGACGGCAAATTCTTGGTCTTGATTATCATTTCAAGTGTCATGTTTTCAAAATAATAGTTTGGAGTTTATTTTAACATAAATTTCAGTTGAATTAGTGATTGTGCTTGAAGACTTGAGAAAACTGCATGTCGAAATTACAACCGATGAGAGAAATTTTGTTTAGCAATTCTTGGGCGGCACTTTCAGGATCCATAGTTTTTTCTTTATCACATCCGGCAACTAGAAATTTTCACCTTTTGGTTTTTACAGGAAGTGAACTCCCCGTGTCCTAGTGGTAGGACAGTCACGTTCGGAGCATAGAGTCCTACATTTAATCCCAGCCACTGTTGAAGAGCGGGTGATGGATGTTTCTTCTTGCCTCCGGCATACTCATTTTCAATGTGGATGATTGAGTTTTTCAATCATCCACATTGAAATTTTCGGAACAGTCCTACGTTTAATCCCAGCCACTGTTGAAGAGCGGGTGATGGATGTTTCTTCTTGCCTCCGGCATACTCATTTTCAATGTGGATGATTTTGAGTTTTTCGAGGTTTCCTCCCTTGCGACATGTGAATTGGGACCACTATGAAAAGTCCTCTCGGAAAGCAATTTACGCGGTGGACTTTAAATAGCAGTACAAAGGCTTCCGACCATCGGGGTGTCCATTAAGCCGCGTTAAAGCGTTCGCCGACTCAACTCACCGTGGCCTCATAGTAAGATAGGATTCTTCGGAACATGTCGCGTCTTCTATCGCAGCAATTTTTATAAAATAGGAGATAGAAGTTCCACATCTGCTTTATGCATGCACGCCTTTGGGAGTTTTCCGAGATTATTCCTTTACCAAATGTAAATATGGTGCACTTAAGTACTCTTGATGGGCAATTTATGTAGTAGTCATTAAAATTTACTCGGTAATTACCCTAAATATTTGGCTGTCCACTGTAAGTAGTCAAAACGGGAAGAGCTTTCCTATATGATCAAGGGGTTAAGATACCAGACTCTTACCCAGGTTGCCCGAGTTGGAATGAATTTGTGCTGACCGTGGCCTAGTGGTAGGAGAGCCCTCTTCAGAACTTAAGGTCCCGGGTTTGATCTCAGCCACTGTTGAAACAACAAGCGATAGACATAAAAATGTTAAGTTTCTGATCCCAGCATGTGCGTCTGTTAGGGATGGGGAGTGTTCTTGGGATATTTCTAAATCCCTGGAGACATATGTATACAGCCAACTATTGTCTCTCCTATAATGTGTATGCAAAACTTTCCTGGAAGGTATTAATGGAGTGAACGTTACAGCAGCTCTAGCCATCAGACACTACAAAAGGTGTTGTCACATTGGCGAAACTGGGAATCTCTTATATATATATCAGGGATCATGGTGCTTGTGCCATTGTAACCATGGAAACGAACGTGTTCTTGTAACTTGGAAACAGGAACCAAACAGGAGGCTCCCAAACTTGACTTGCTGCGCTAGAGGTATCGGCTGCTTCTATCTGAGAGGTAGAGCCCAATTCAGGGCTAGGTACAGGGAAGCATGCTGATGCAACAACAACAACACTAGCGGTATTATTTCTCTTGAAGGACTCTAAGACCTATTTTTTATAACTCACTTGTCTTTAGCGAATACAGTCAATTTTCGGTTGGGTCGGTATCAAACTCAATAACTTTCGATATCAAGAGCTATATCTCTTTTTTACTGTGCCACCACAGTCAATTTTACAATGGTAGTGATCACCAGCATATAACTTACCACTAAATGATCCTTATCAGTTAGGTAAAAGATGCTGGAGGTGAATGATTTGGAAGAAGGGAAGTTTTAAGCAGAAGATCTCTTAGTATATGAACTTCTTTCGAGAGGTAATATTTCACTTGGAAAGTTTTGCGATCTCACAACCTATTTAACTAATATAACCTACACAATATAGTCATTCAACTCGGTGTACAGACTTTTGCTGGAGTCAAAAAGCTGTTTCTGCAGACACTGAGTTCGGACAAATCTTGTGTTACAAGCCTTCATTAAATATCACTCGTATTATTTAATTTAATGTCACAAATTTGAGTTAAATACAATAAGTGAAAGGATGCATAGTATAATTTTCAACAAACAAGGTAAAAAAATTTTCAACCATTGGATCTCATTATTTTACATGATTACACTGAGTATAACAAAATTATTCTACAGATTTTGAAGTTGAATAATTCATAAAAGAATGAAGATAAGTTTAATAACATTAATGGTTAGAAAAACTCAGAAAAAAGTTTTAGGGCCATATTGTTAATTGACGTGAGAATATCAAGACAGTAATCAATTTCATCTCAGTGACGTATAATTTTTTAGTATTGTGACTACCACCCACTCTTTTGAGATGAACTCCCGCGGCTCAGTAGCTTCAGGCCGCTTCCTGAAATTATCTGCCAAATAAAGCATCGCCTTCCGCTGTCAGTGATTGTGTGTGTGTGGTAGGGTAACTACATCCTCCCTCTTTGGGTTGGTGGAGCTTCGTGGGATGGAGACGTGTCCATGTTCATCAGTGGCAGCCAAAGTTCTTCCCACTGGTGAGGCATGTATTGGAAATGGAGGGGAGAACTCAGGTGTTGACCTCGTCACCTGACTGAAATTCAAAACTGTGAGGCGCTTGGGGCTAGGCTTTTATTCCAACTCTCGCGAACTTAAGGTATAGTGTATGTGCTATATATCCTTATAAATAATTTCGGGGCTATTTGTGTCTTTTGCAAAACACCGAAGCTAAAGATCCTATGGTGTTGTATCAAGTGTTCCGAGCGCCCAAGCCCTATAGATTTTTCTGTATAAAAAACAACGCAGACAATAAAAACAATGATGTTCAAACCGAGAAAGAACTCTGTTTAAACTAATAACACTCGAAGACGATACTCACACAAGAAACAGTATTCAAATAATAAATTTATAAAGCAGCGTTCTCTGCAAATGAAAATGTACGAGTTTTGCATGCGTAAATGTTCTTTATGCTTTTATTACTTTAAATTGTGGTAAATCAAAATGCATCAATTTTTGCAGACTATTTACGCATCACAAAAGTTAATTTTTATTTGTCACGATATTTTTTTCTCTTTTAAAATGTTGAGAAATTTCTTCGCAACTCACTTTGATTATACGTCTAGGGATGTATCGAGTCTTTCACAGCAAAATCTAACTTTTTTCTTCTTTTTGTGTAAAGGGACGCGAAGGCCGCTGTTGTCCACGGCGGGGAGCTCCGAGACATGACGTCCGAGCAGCTGGACGAACTCTTGCGGGAACACACAGAAATTGTGTTCGCCAGGACGTCGCCGCAGCAGAAGCTCATCATCGTCGAGGGTTGCCAGCGACAAGGACAAATTGTAGCGGTGACGGGCGACGGAGTCAACGATTCACCTGCCCTCAAAAAAGCAGATATCGGTAAACGATTTGCATTTATTTAAATACATGCAATTAATGTAAAAAACCATGTAAATGTAATGTAAAAACATGTAATTAATGCAATATACGATAAAGATTTACTATTGGGTACCCCTTGATTTCTCTTGGCTGTTTTTTTAAAGTCAAGATAGGCACCAAGATGTCTCAAACAAGATGGCCGCTACACAAAGTCGAAACTAAGATAAATTCAATTTTATCACCAAATTTTTCGCCAAAGCAAAAAGGGTACCAAATTCTACACCTCACTGCAATAAACATGCAAATAACTTAAAGTAATTTTGCAGCTTAATGCTATACAATTTTATAATTTCAACTAATAATGCTGAATCCGAACTAAATGTTTGTCATTATCAGCTGATAATGATAAACATTTAAGTCTTTTAAATGTTATTTGCTGATAATACCATGGGGATATTATTCATATATATTTGCTTGTTTTTCTAATTTTTCCCAATTTAAACTTTGTTTTCTTACTTGCTGTATTTGTGTTTCTACAGTAGATGCGTTTTTACGAATGCTTAGGAAGCTTTAAAGTAATTCTTGATGGAGAATAGTACATTGAAATATAAAATGGAGAATAATAATATATTTATAAAATTAGTCAAAAACACATTTTATAAAATTAATACTCAAATATTAGATGGAAAATTTAAAAACTAATTTTTTTACTAAACTCCTTTCTTTTTATAAGTAAAGCACTATTATAAACAAAAACATTTGGTATGCACCCTATAAAAAATACGTGTGTAAAAATAAAATTCACACTTCTAAATTATTGTTAGCTTTATTTTGTTAATGAAAACTCAAACACCCATATTTTTGTTTCAAAAAAAGTAACTAAGTTTTTAAAAGCAAATTTTTCAATTTAAATCATTATGTTCTCAATTATTTAATTATCTGATATTTCTTTCTTACATTTGAGAGATCACGTATAAAAACTTAAAATTATAAATTTCTGGTAGCATATGCTCTTTTTTTTATGTTTCCACATAGGTTTAGCCGAAAGCATTTGCTACGTCTCTGCCTGAAGTCAGTATTTTACCATTTTTTATAAATGGGTCTTTTTTAATGTGAGATCTTTTATTCGAAGTTTCCAAAAATTTGTAAGTCCATAAACTGTTTTTCTATAGTCGATATGTGAAATGAAATCATCAAAAGCATTGCGTTTAGCCCCTATAAGAGTTTCTTCTTGAATACTATGACACTTGTTTTCGCCATATGGTGACATCTTTAGAGTTTTTTGTTAGTTCTTCTTTCCTTTTAAGGCGGTCACGCTTTTCTTTGGTCTCCCCTAGGTCATTGGTCCAGAGGTATCTAAGGTGCTTTGCTTTCCCTCTAAGAATACTCAGTTTAGGACATCGCAAGAAGGCCTTATTTATTTTGTTAATTAGTTTGCTAGGTTGATCATTAAAATTGTGAACCTATATTCATGTAATTAATCTTCAGTGAGGTTTCCAAATTTTCATCAATAGGCTTGTTTTAAAGTTACAAGATTTCACTGGCTGGGACCATTAGGAAGGGATAGTGCTTTAGGTTATCCACTGAAAGATTTGCTTCTATTTGTGCAAATAAATCTACATTTATAAAGTTTGAACTCAATTAGCCCTCTTTGGCTAAGACAACCCACCAGCATTCTATTGCACAACATTCTTGGAAATTCTCCAATTTCTCCGAGAAGTAGAGATCTTTTCGTCGTCAAGACGCTTTCATGGTACACCATGAGAACGTCTATGTTGTACACCAAGCGTACGTGATGCAATGGTCTCTTTTAGGTTAATCACTGGCCAAGATTGCCTAAGTGAGCCTCTTCACATCATTGGATTTTTTCTTCAACCCTTTTGCCCACTCTGTGAGACATTTTTTGTATATGACTCTGAAATCACTCGGGTGCACGCGAAGACTGTCTAAGGAAATGACTTCGATCATTTTTCGCTTTGTTAATGTATAACTTGGAGGATTGTTTTTGTATATTCTATACTCTTATGTATAATTTGTAGTAGTATATTTAATTTGAAAAATTGTGTTTAACTAACATTAAATTGTATTTTATTAACATTGCTGTGTGTGTACTAACTTTGCCATTAGAAATTTAAAAAAATCCTGTAAGCAATGCATTTCTTTGTTTATATTCAAGTCAAGCCAACAGATAAATGTTCTCGGCTGTCTTTCGTTACGGTGGTTTTTTTCATTAAAGCTTGCATATCATCATGTTGATTCCCAAATGCATCGTGCCTAAAATGTCTATTACATGAGGTGACTCCAAAGGATGGTCATTCCTTGCAAAAGAACCTTAAGATATTTTCACTTGCAGCTGTTAAAATGTATTATGGCATTTGTGTAATGAGGAAGTCGGACTCCACACCTAAATATGGTTCAGTTGGAAAAGTGGAGCTGTGCACCCCATGCCAGCCAAGTTGGCACACGACAACAACAACTTGCAGCTGATTACACCCTGATGCATGCTTGTAATGCGGGAATTAGTATAGACATAAGAAATTCCCATCGAATTACTTAAAAAAAAAACAGAGATCTCCTCATATTAGCAGTTCAGATAGTTATCCATAAATCGAAGGATTTATGATTGTCCAATGAAAATGTTGATACAAATTTTTCAACTATAAAAATAAAGAAAGTAAAAAAAAACATGAGAAAATAATATGATAAAATTTAAACGCAAACGGCTGATGCATGAAAATTAGTCAGTAAAAATGAGATTTCTCTAAAATTTTATTTAGTAAATTAGAGTTAAAATTATTATTGTATTGGTGGGACCATGCTAATATTTCAGCTTGACCAAATTAGAAACTACGAGTTTATGAGTTAGAATAGCTACTAGCTAGAAAAATCGTGAGTGTTCGTAAAGACAAAAGTTTATATATTGCCAATTTACTTCTATGCATATTTCATGCCTTTTTATATGATATAGGTGTTGCTATGGGTATTGCCGGAAGTGATGTCAGTAAACAAGCAGCGGATATGATTTTGTTGGATGATAATTTCGCTTCCATCGTAACTGGAGTGGAAGAAGGTACATACATTTTTAATAAATTATAATTTTATAATTTATAATAATAATAATAAATTTAATGAATTATATACATACATATATAAATTTACGAAACTGGTTGTGAACGTGCAACTTGTGTGTGATTTTTTTATATTATTTCAGTTTGACTATGAAATCATTATAATGATTAGGAAATAAAAATTTTCTTTTAAAAAGTTAAGTGCACAATCAATCATTATATTGATAATATCAATTGTAATCACTATGATTGATTATTTAAAATGATACATTGTTACTTACATTGATAAGAAAAATAAAATTTTCTTATAAAGTTTTTCTTCCGTAATCGACGAATTTTTAATTGAATTGCTCCCAAATTTTAGAAAATAGTTATCCGGCAAACAATATTTTATCATAATTTTTCGAGCGTATCTAGATTATTAGAATATTACTCGAGAGTATTAAGTCCTCGATATATTTTTGTAAAAAAGTTATTACTTGTATTAAGATTATCGAATGTAAAAATTTCTCTTTTTGCTCCATTTGAAAAATTATTATTTTACAAGACTTCAGAAATGTTTTTCCATTAAAAATTTATTTGTTGTATTTTTTTATTTCCTTATATTATATTTTAAAGAATTAATATTTTAAGGAAAATTATATTTTAAAGAATGTTATGAGAGCGATTTCAAAATATACCATTTCAAACGCTATGTGTAACATTTCAAAACAAATCAATCATCTATATATATACAGCGGTGCAAGCGAGACTTAGACTGTAGACGAGTTTGGAATTCTTGTCCATCACCAAACGTCTCGTCATTTTGAGCCACGGTATGGTGACGTGGTAACACCTGAGCTGGAGCCCTCCTCTCCACATCCATGCCATAACAGTGGGAGGAATTTGGACGTCACAAATTAAGGTGGACACTTCCCGAACCTACAGGTCTCCAGCAACCCAGTGAGGGAGTGTACGTGGTCACCCTCCCAATGACTGTCTGCGGCAAGTGAGGCTTCACTTTGCTGAACTTAACGGGAAGCGACGTTGGAGCTGCTGAGCCGCTGGAAGTCCTGAATCATCTATAGTTACTTGTTTTGCTTAATGGGATATTTTTCAGTGGTGTTGATGGCTGTTATTCAAAAGCAGTAATATCACAGCCTAATCGTAAGTGCTGTTGACTTGGTTCAACAGTTCGGAATTTCGATTAAAACCTTGATCATGATCTGTACGGACATACTTGATTGCAAATTAAGCAACCTGATGTGTTCCAAGATGTGACCTCTTGTTGATATTGCTGAAGACGACGGGACGGCTCTTCAGTCAATCAGGTGTAGAACTCCTTACCTTCTCATGATGAGAAAGATCTCATTCCATTCAGGCCACCAGAGCTTATAGTAAAAAAATCTGTAAAGAAGTAGAAGTTTTGTGGAAGTTTATTAATATTAGTACGCGAAACGATGTGAAGAGTAAGAAATGGATGTCTTAATGTTATTAATTTTTAACTTTATTATAGATAGTGTTATTATGAAATGTAATCTCGCACTGTAATTTAACAAGGAATTTCAATTTTTCGCAACAAATGAACATTACAGCGATTGATTGCCATTCATTCATGTTTCAGGGCGTCTCATCTTCGACAATTTGAAAAAATCCATCGCTTACACGTTGACGAGTAACATTCCTGAAATCTCACCTTTCTTGCTGTTCATCTTGGCTGACGTTCCTTTGCCTCTTGGAACCGTGACCATCCTGTGCATCGATCTAGGAACTGATATGGTGAGAAAACGTCTTTTATGCGCCTATAAAATTACACATTTTTAGAACTTAAGTAAAAAACTTTTTTGGATAAAAAAATCAAAATTAAGTTATTCATTAAAAGAACAAATTATTTTGATTCGAAAAAAAAATCAAAATATAAACCTTTTGTAGATTTTATTTTAAACTATAATGTAAGTAATAATGTAGGGTTGGCATAAAGGAGCATTAGTTTTGAAAAGGCAACACTATCAAAAGTATTTCTCGTATGCGTATGAGAGATATGTAGAAAGGACTGCAAACTCACCAAGATTGAATTGTGTATTCCTGCGGTAAGAACAAATCCATTATTTTTATGGTAGGGTGAGGTATTACGAGGCTGTTGCTGTTGCACCGACACACTTCTCTGCACTTATCTAGAGTTGGGTTCTTCCAGTTAGGTGGAAGCAGCTGGGTTACTTTTTGTGATTTAGAAACAGGTATCAAATACAAGACCCACCAAAAGGCTTCACTGCCATTCCCAGAGGTGTAATTCGATTTAGAGGACTTGCTACCACGACCTGGTTAACGTTCCCCAGCCCTCTTGAGTACATACGGTGGATCTTCGGTTCGGTCGGGATCCAAAATCACTACCTGCCGATATTGTGAACCACACCCGAAACAATCAAGCCTCACGGACTCAGGCAGTACGAGGTTTGTACCGGTCGAAATTGGGAGTGAGCAAATAAAAAGTCTGCAAGCTGAATACGCTGGTTGTTGGTATATTAAATCCTAGCAATGCGCTTTAGGAGCAAAGTGTAGAAAGAACCCACCGTATAAGTAGAGCAGTTCGGTATGTTATAGGCTATTTTAGGGCGCTAGCTGTTTGCTACAGAATGTATGGAGTGCTTTAACTTTGTTTGTCGCTCAACGGTCATTTCTTGTACATGAGGGCTAATTAGACCGGGACCTACAGTTTAAAGTGGATTCCGAACCGCTACAAACAACAGCCCAAGGTGGGATTCAAACCCACGAACTGTTGAACCGAAGGCAAGAGAATGTATGGAGTGAGTTAAATTATCTTCTGGGTGCATTTCGTATCAGCAAAGGGGAATATAACAAACATGTGTAGAGGGTGCTTGAACTTCGTGAGTTTGTAATTTCTTTTTTAATTTCCTTTATGTGAGTGTTTGAGTAAAATTTTTGAAAATATAGCCTTTTCAAACGAGAATGAACACTTTATGCGAATAGTAACCATTGTTAAAAACAGTAACCACTTTTCAAAATGAACTTAAAATGACTCATAAGTTACTTGTATTATTTAACGTTATTTTAGAGAGGATTAAAATTGCTCATTGAATAACAAACATGATTAAATCAAACCAACGCCATAGACTCAAAAATTTCCTGAAAAACTAAAAATCGCGAGATTTGGAAAACACCTCGTGCATACACAGTTTAAAATATGGGCAGATATAGCATAAACAAATTTACACTTGGTGCTACTCTTAAAAACTTTCTGTCTCTAATGAAAAGAGAGAGACTTCAAATGTTTGCTAGCGAATCGCGGGAGAAACTCTGCTGGCATCAGTTGCCCTCGAAATAGATAGCACTTCTTCGAATACCAATGGTGTTTCAGAGGAAGTTTCTACAGTTCCTATTCAGTTTCTTTTTCTCTGAGAAACCCTACTGTGAAGGTAGAACACATATCTGGTTGAGGAGTAACAAGAGTAATTTATTCACTGCTGTACTGAATAAATTATCAAATATTAAGATAATATTTTTGAGTACGAAATTTCGTTTCAATGTTATTTAATTGTTACTTTTTTGACTAGTCATTTGTCCAAAAATGCATACTTTTGTTTTTCAAAATTAAGTCACATTTAAATGCTTTATACAAAACACAAGTTATAATAAGCTGGCAATTGAAATTTTTATTTCACAGTTTTATTGAAAATTTTTTAGTCCTTTAGTATGCAGTAGATGCTCGTTTTTCCGAAATTCTAATTTTCGAGCACTCACAAATTTATAAACAAGCGGCTTGTTTCTACTATGGTTCATTAGACGCAATGGTAATTTTAGTTTACATTTAAAAACTAAAATTTTGAAACTTTTTTTCTAAACGAACTCTAAATAATTTCCTTCAATAGTACTTTATAAACAGAGAGTAATTTGATAAGAAAAAAGATTCAGCATCTTTTCTATTTTAAGAACTATTTTACCATTTCTTACGTGTTCATAAAAGCGATACTCTGCTATCTAGTACATTTTCTCTACATGTTCGTAAAAGCTACAGTTTATTGCATTATATATTTTCCCTAAGTGTTCGTAAAAGTGAGCATCTAATGTATAATTCACATTTTTCTATGTGTTGGTAAAAGTTCGTCTTTTAACACATTTTTCCCTTTCTTCTTTAGGTTCCCGCCATTTCATTGGCTTACGAAAAAGCCGAAAGTGACATCATGAAGAGAAAGCCCAGAGAACCGAAAACTGATAAACTAGTAAATGAAAGGTATGGAATCCCGCAGTCATTTTCACGATATTTTTAGAGGCAATTTCTGAAGAAAGTGCATTTGTTTTTCAGGCTGATCTCGATGGCTTACGGCCAGATAGGCATGATGCAGGCGGCTGCAGGCTTCTTCACTTACTTCGTGATCATGGCAGAAAATGGCTTCTGGCCCTCCACCCTGTTCGGCATCCGGATGGCTTGGGACTCAAAAGCCGTCAATGATCTGCAGGACTCATACGGTCAAGAATGGGTGAGTTGTTTCAAGATTCTTCACATATCCTTCTCCATGTACGTCTCCCGGAATAGGTGTTTGGGATTTTTAAGATTTACTCGCTTCCATTATACCACTATCTTTGAGATTACCACTACATCTACCACTATCGCGGCATCCCACTATCTTTGAGAAATCTTACCGGCATGCAATTTAAGTGATAGATATTAAAATGCAAAACAACAGCTTCAAAGCGTTCGGTTTTCTTAGCGCGATGTCAAAGGTTTATTCCGACGTTACTCTGGAGATTGCCGAGAGCTCGAGTGTCTCAGCAGTTCCAACGCCACTTCCCATTAACAAAGTGAAGGCATCATTTGCCGCTGGCAGTGTTTGGGGAGGGACACCACCTTATCCCACTCTGGTATGCTGGAGCTTTGTGGGTTGGGATTTAGTGGCGTTTATCTGTGATATCTAAAGACCTACCGTTTGTTTGGTGTAGATGTGGAGAGGAAGATGATCTCTTTTCTTGAAATTTATAGCTTTTATTTCAACAAAACACACTTAGATAAGTTTAACGTTTTGAATACACTAGGTTTATATATATATATATATATATATATATACATATATATATATATATATATATATATATATATATATATATATATATATATATATATATATATATATATATATATATATATATATATATATATATATACCTATTCTCACATATGCCTGTATGATCTGGTGGCGTAAGGTGGAACAGAAGACTGTGATTGACAGACTGGGAGGTCTACAAAGACTGGCCTGTCTCTGCATTACGGTAGCGATTTCCAGCATGCCAACCAGAACATTGGAGGTTGTATTGGATCTGACTCCCTTGGACATCTTCATCTGCAGCGTTGCAAGAATGACTGCATACAGAATGAAGCTGCAAAACCACTGGTATGACCAGCCTGTTGCCAAAGGGCACAGGAGCAGCACCAGGAAAATTCAAGATCCTAGTTTCCTGATGCCCTCAGACATCATAGAAAAGACATACGTGTTTGATAGGACATTTGAAATAGTTTTTCCAACTAAAGACGAATGGGATAACAACATGTTTGAAACTAAAACAGGAGATCTAATCTGGTACACAGATGGATCACTGAAGAACAGCTTCTCAGGACTGGGAGTATGTGGCGTGTCACCAAGAATCAGCTTGTCTGTAAGCCTTGGGCGATACGGTCTTCCAGGCAGAAGTTTTGGCCATTATCCACTGTCTGCGACTAAATATGAAGAAGGGCTACTACGGTAAGCGGATTCTCATTTTCAGTGACAGTCAAGCCGCTTTAAAAGCGCTTAATTCTTTCGAAATCAAATCTAACATGATTTTGGAGTGTAGAAACCTTCTTACAGAACTGGCAACTAGAAACAAGGTGATCCTTGTATGGGTGCCAGGGCACAAAGGTATCGAAGGTAATGAAAGGGCTGATGAGCTTGCTAAACAAGGATCGTCTTTTGTTCCCATTGGTCCAGAACCTTTTTGTGGGATCAATTTGAAGACCGCAAAAACCAATGTTCTTAGATGGGAAAAACGGAAGAGGTATGAAGCTTGGCTCAAATCTCCTGGTCAAACCCACGCTAAAAGTATGATCTGTAGATCATCAGCGAGGATTTCCTCTGAAATTCTAAGATGCTCTAGGCAGAAGATACGTTTAATCGTAGGCTTCATAACTGGGCACTACTATTTCAGAAAACACCTCCACAAAATGGGACTGTTTCAGCAAGACCCTATCTGCAGGAAATGTCATACGCAAGAGGAAACGGCCAAGCATATCATTTACGAATGCGAGGCTCTTGCCCTCCCTAGATTAACTTCTTTAGGCATCATACATACTAGATAGTTACAGCTAGATTCCATTAAAGGGTTATCGGACTATATTAATAAAGTGGGAGACCCGAGTAACTGGAACTAGGAAACATTGGATTTGGAGTTAATGGTACAAAATGCTGATTAAAGCAGAGGTGCCAATGACATACAAACCCAACCTGAAGAAGAAGAAGACATATATGTATATTTATAAATAGTTAAAATACAATAATCATTAATGTATATACAAATATGTATAATAAATAAATATTTATATAGAAAGTTTTATAATTCTCATATATACCTTTGTAATTCATTTCCACTGATTTTGAATATTTATTGGGTTTTATAAATAGAATCTTTTTCGAAATTTTATTTAATATGCTTCACTTAAAGATTTACAAAATAAATGTAAAAATAATAATGCATTCTCGCAGACCTACAAGGCGAGGAAGACTTTAGAGTACACTTGCCACACAGCGTTCTTCGTGTCCATCGTCATAGTGCAGTGGGCGGATCTCATCATCTGCAAGACCAGGAGGAACTCCCTCATACACCAAGGAATGAAGTGAGTGCGATAAAAACTGGTGCCTTGAAGGAAATTAAATTAACCTGCAATAACCTCCTTATCACTTGCTAATTCATTTCATTCATGCTATGTTATATTTATTTTACTAAAAATTCGCCGAACACTAATATCAATCTAACTTTTCCTCAAATATTTCAATTGTTGCGAGAGAAAGCTACAAATTATGTTATAGAGTACATAATCTAGGTGAAAATAGAGGAATTACATGGTATACAATTGGCTGAATTGCTAATTATGTCAGCTCGCTTTGATGAAGTTGCAAAAGCCCCCGCAAAAGAAATATGAATGCCATTACATTCATGTGCAATAGACATTAAAATAAATCGGCAAATATACGCCCTTTAGTTGCCAGCTTTTGTGAAGGCCTCGAAACAATACCATTGACAATGACATCGTTTATTGTTACCCTGATCATTGATTGGAATTGAATTCCAACATTAAACATTTTAGCCTTAACCTGTGGCGATCTTTTTGAGTTATTCCCTTATTTACAACGTATATAAGCACGTATTTTAACTTTCAGTTGTAATAAATTACATAAATAATCTTTTCGATGTAACGTCTACTGGAAAAGGATATAATTTTGACGTCCGACATGTTATTTAAGCTTGCTGTACAGGAAGCAATGACGTTCATAGTAAAAGTGATTCCTAACTGTAATTATGGTTTCATTAATCTGTTTCAATCAAACAGAAAAGAGCTCACCTTTTGTTTTATCGTTTCATTGTGTTCAATCGGCAATTATATAACGCGAGTTTATTTTCAAATTTGTGATTAAGAATCTAAGATATTTGAAGCAGTGGCACACAAAAAATTTGCCCGTCGTTGTGAATTCCTCACTCAAAGCTGCTACTTCTTTGACGCTTTGAATATGTTCTGTTTTCAAGTGTGCGATGGACTAGTCACAGTATTTCAAAATAGCCTATAGATTGAATAGACATTAACTTGAAATTTTTCCTAATTAATAGCACGATAACTTCCCTTCCAATGATTTATTAATGATGAAGATGAATCTCTTCAAGTCCTTGTGTGCTTTAGACGCAGAACTGGCAACGAAAAGAAAAATCCTTCTTTTCAATAGTTCTCACGTCGTAATCAGATTTATTCTTAAAGGGAATTTCATGTGTAGTCTGAGTTTTAAGAAAATCGCCTTATCTTAACTCTTTATTTCTCATTATTTCAGTGATTAAAAGATTTATGAATGTGGGTATTCACAAAATATTTGCTTTAAAATGTTTTAAAATTTTTTTTAAAAAAAGTCTTTTTTTGTTAAAAATAGCCGTATATGTTTGTTTAAGACACATATACGGCTATTTTTATTTTAAAATTTTAATAATCCTAAAATAATAGTGTTTTTTTGTTAGTATTTTTTATGTATAAAGTGTTTTTTCATTAAATGTATTAACATTTTTTTGTCCAATTTCTATTCCTCTTCTTTTATCTTATTTATAATTAAATAGATTAAGATAAAATATGTACAGATATCTTATTGAATTATTGAAACTTTTACTTATTTTATAACACAAAGTATACATGAAGATTCCGTGTTAAATTCAATTTAATTTTTTCTATTTTTAAATAAAACTATTCCTATAAATGATCTATTTACTATGGTTCTTTTCCAATAGATTATAGTTTAATCCCTAAACAATATCAACCCTCTACATATCTAAATTATTCTATAATCAACATTTATTAAATCTGAATTTTGTGATAAATGCCACATAACAGATCATCTAAAATAATTATAAAATAAATAATTTATCTAGAGAAAAATTTAAATCTTTAACATTTTGTAAACTCGATTGGTTAAAATTTTGGTAATTTTTGGAACATAAACGTTAATAGTACTTATTTCTATTTGCTCTGTAAAGCTTAATATAGGGTTTGCTAAAAGTCTAAAAACTTTTAAAACTCATAAAACTCGTCAAGTAATCAAAATAAAAATGGCAAGTTTAGCATCAATAACTCATGGGATTTTTTAAGATCTGAAAAAAGCAGCCGATAGCGGGCATTTCGTACATAAGTGAAAGAGTAGACACGCAAATGACAAAAATAATTTTATCAAACCAAAGATGACGATAAGCCTCAACGTCTGCCAGTCTCCTGAGCACTCCAACAGATTCTGACGTTGATATTTCCATTTCGACTGGAACGCGCAACGAACTTGGTTGTCTGGATCTTACATGGTCCAATCCATTTTCCTGAAATCGTCGAACAAGCTGTATGCCACTGTCTCAGTTTTCACATTTTTCTGAAGTCAGAGCGATGGAACAGTCGCCGCTTCATGTAAAATAGCTTCACCAACAAAGTTTCATCTTTCCCATTCAGCATCCTCATACGCTTGGGACGAAACAGAGAACTGGTTGTTATTCCAACATGTTATCGTGCCGTGTGAGTTTTTTCTATCTTAAAATAGTTCAAAACTTACATATCGTTATTATTTCGGTTGTTTTTTTCTGGTTTTATAACTTTTTCAGGTTTTTACTGACTTTTTGTCTACCCATTATATTTTTAACTTCATTAACTACAGTGACAACTCTTAAACTTTATAACGTGTTTAGTAAATTAAAATAGATGTTGGATGAAAAGTAAAAAAATGTGTTTAGTATAGTCTTTTTACCATTATACTTATTAAATTCTATATTGCCAACTAAAAACTTTAGAAAACGAAATTGATACACTCACTGATGTCTGTTACAGGAACCATGTGCTTAACTTTGGATTGTGTTTTGAAACTGCACTGGCTGCCTTCTTGTCTTACTGCCCCGGTATGGACCGTGGCTTGAGGATGTACCCCCTCAAGTTCCAGTGGTGGCTGATCGCCCTTCCATTTTCTCTCCTCATCTTCGTGTACGATGAAGTCCGACGTTACATATTGCGTCACAAGCAACCAGGCTCTTGGATTGAGAAAGAAACTTACTACTAAATCAACAGAATTCCATCAATGCGTCACTTATAGAAGACATACATATTACCATGTGGGACTGAGAGGATTTTTTTACATTTTATCTTGTGACACATAACATATAAAACATTTGGAGCGATTTCGTTTGGGACAAATACAAGGCACCAAAATGTAATTGTCTATCGCAAGAATTGCTCCCGTCAAGAAATCTGGCAAATGGAGGTTGCTATAGTAACAAGAGTTGTCTATTTCAAATGGGGTTAAGAATGTTATGAACTAGTTGCATTTAGTGTAGTAAATTATCTTATTTTCAAGGCTTTCAGTAATCAAAAATTGTTCTTTTGGCTCCTCCTGTCGAAAAATGGAAAGTTTCTTTTTCCATGGCAAAAGACAAGCAAAGACAATTTGGCAGGAGTTATTCTCGTGGTAGACAGACAGTTGCTCCCACCAAGTAGATTTGTGTTAGTTGCTATAGTAACAAGAGCTGTCGATTTTAAATGTGGATTAAAAGTACTCTGAGTACTTCGATTAGTATCTCATGTTATTCTTCAAACGTTCAGTTCAAAGGACTTTTTCCTGTCAAAAATGGAACTTATCTTGTTTCTATAGCAACTGAAATGTGGAGACACACTGACGGGAGCTATTTTCGTGATAGACAGACCGTAGGTTATTACATGTAAATAATTTATTTAATGTTATTACATGTAAAAATAAATTATTTCCTTCAAATAAACACTTAAATATTAATATTAATCAGTGTTGATCGGCAATGTAAAAGAGACTATTAAAGTTTATAAATTATAAAAAGGAAAAGGAAATTTGAAGTATCTAGTAATTGATGGAATGAAAATAAATGTTATTCATAATTGTTATAATATCCAACCATAATTGTTAATAACATAAAGACATAACTAAGTGAAGAGTAGAAGATTCTTGAGAAAGTTGAAAAAGAAGAAAATTGAAGAAATGTATGGAAATTATAATGAATGTTAATGTCGATATCGACAAAGAACACTGAAGAAAAATGTTACCTTAAAAAAGGTCACGAAATATTCACTTCAGAGAATTTAAGAAGAAAATAATGAATCGAAATAAAAAGGATCAAAGATATTTCGGAATAAACGTTAGCTAAATTTTAAAACTTTTTTTTACTTGATAATTTTGTGACATATCTGGTTGCCTAGTGATAGATAAAGATCCCCAAAAAGCATAAAAATGAAATCGCACTGAATGTATTACATGACACCGACTAATTTTTATACCCTTTTGTATATTTATTATGTGAGTTTTATCAAATAATACAAGGTCGATTAAGTAACATGAAGCCCATTTGAATCTCTATTTTACATTTCATCTTAAATTATTATTTAATGAGTAATTTCATCTGTAATAAAAATCTATACAAAGGCAAGTAACGTTGTCTCAATTACTTATTCTGTTGAAGAAACCTCTGTGTTCATGAAAAGTTGTTTATGAATGGAAGAAAATGAATAATGTTGCATTTCGTACAAAGCATTTATTTCATCATATTCCCTTTACCTTTAAATATATTTTATGAACGTTGTGTGTAAATTTCACACAAATCATCAAATTTTAACCAAAAACTTTTTTTCATGTTGTCAAAAATTCTTATTATGTTTTTGGCACTCAACTTACCTCTTGCTTTAAATTCCCATAGTAATATTACAATAACAAAATATGCATTAAAATTACATTAATGAAATACTGTTCATTAGTTTTTGACGCACATTTTTTTTAAATTCACATCCAGTCAGTGCCTTAAAATTTTTTAAATTACTGTTAGTCTAATGAGTGGATTAGCAGTTCAATAAAAAGTATGCGTAATGGTCGTACAGAAAAGCCGATGAGTTTTAGTTATCAAAAAATCTTTTTCAGGAAGAAAAAGCTTAGCAATGAGAATCATTAAACGAACATAATAGACACGTTTTAGTAATGACTCTAAGTTCTAATCTCACATGCGTAAATGCTTTAAATCTTTGTGGCTTGTTTTTTTCCAATTAATACCTTTTCAAAGCGACTTTAAATGTTATCGCTCTACTTCCATATTATTCCAATCACAAAACTCCCGCAAACATATTCATAGTCTTCAGAAAGCACTCTGGTCAACAATTGTTTACCTCAGCTGTCTGCACGCAGCATATGATTGGGGAGAATCAGGTTCTTTCTATAGAACTTGCTTACCATTAACAGTTATGTGGTTGCATCAACAGAAATCATTTTTGATACAAATGTAAGAAAAATATTTGAAATTTACAAAACCATTATTAAATTTACTTGAAATATTTTTAATATATAAATATATATTACGAATATTTTTTATGTATTATTGTAAGGAATGTAAAATAAATATATTCTGTGTAAAAAATGCATCATTTTATTTGGATTTTCTCTACTACACTTAAAAATAGTATTCCTTTCTCTATAATTAAACTTAGCACTCCCATTTGAATTTCATATTCTACAGTTGAACTTATTACAGTAAATTATAACAGCAAAGTTATTCCACTTGGTACAAATGTAAGAAAAATTTCTGAAATTAAAAAAACCATTATTAAATTTACTTGAAACATTTTTAATATATGAATACATATTATGAATATTTTTTGGGTTCGGTGTAGAATCGAGAATCCCTTTGTTTGGCGATACATCTTGGCGATAAACTTTAATTTCTGGTAACCCTATCTTTGTGTAGCAGCCATATTGTTAGTCATATCTTAGAGTCAAAGGTACCCGAAAGAGAATCAAGGGTACCCGATTGTAATATTTTACCTATTTTTTACATATTATTGTAAGAAGTGTAAAATGAATATATTCTGTGTAGAAAATGCATAATTTTATTTGGATTTTTTCTACTATACTTAAAATTAGTATTCCTTCCTCTAGAGTTAAACTTAGCACTCCCATTTGAATTTCATACTCTACAGTTGAACTTATTACAGTAAATTATAACAGCAAAGTTATTCCACTTGTTACAAATGTAAGAAAAATTTCTGAAATTTACAAAACCATTATTAAATTTCCTTAAATCTTCATTATTTATGTGAAGAATGTAACATACTATAAAGAATGCGAAATCAAAACATTCTCTGCACTCTTGAGAAGTGGTTTTGCAATCAGTCATGTCCAGTCAGACGTCTAAATAAAGCTACCACCCTCTTTCTTGCAAAGTTGGAAATTTTGTTCTTTCTTCTAAAAGAATCTTACATTTCTTGAGTATCAATTTGTAGAATATATTAAAACAAATGATATATATATATATATATATATATATATATATATATATATATATATATATATATATACGTCCATTTCTTTCATAATTTGAATTTTGGCACAGAATTAACAAAATATTTTGAATATTAACAAGATGAATAGGAAAAATACTCTAGTTTTCTTTTTTATGATTCAAAATATGTAACTAAATTTTCACATTAACTGATTTCCTAGTTTTCTTTTAATTAGAAATATATAAATTAAGTACTAATGCATATATAAAATTTATTTATGAGATTAGATTGCATTTAGATTTTTTTTATTGGACTCTATTGATTAAAAAGGTATTAGGTTATTCAAATTATTATAGTACTTGACAAACAAATTACTTTTATGTGACAAATATTTTAAAGTAAAAACTCCCCTGAATAATGTTCTAAAATAATTTTGTTATCATTAAGTTGGTGAAGGCTCAATTTTTCTTTATTATTATATTCCTATAAATATTGTTTTATGTATGAAAATAAAGCACTCTTTATTGCTTCAGCACTTAAATTTGATATTTTATAAGCATTCATTTAACTTTTTTCTTTTTATTATGATTTTACCTTAATTTAATTCTAAAACTGCTGAAACACATGACTTGCTCGCAGTTGTGGAAAAACTTTTTAGCATAAGGATAGGGTAGTTTTATCAGTTTAGCACTTTATTTTAAGATTTCAGTAAAATTTTATGTATTCTTGAAATTTAAGGTACTTAATTTTTGCTTTTATCGCAGCCTTATTTTACAATAAGAATGATACACGATGACCCGGATTTAATTGATAATTATGTTCTTGAATAAATAATTCATTTTATACCAGTTAAATTGTAATTGACTTGATAAATTTTAAAGTGCAAAATCCTCCTTCAGAAGTTCTAATATATTAGTTATCGTAAAAGTGCATGATTCAATTATTTCATACAATAACTAGATACTTCAAGAAATACACTCGTGTCCATAAATTAAAAATAATGCAAGTTCAGGCAAAGAAAGATACAGAAGCAAAACAAATGTGACTTATTTGTAAATTCTATTTATTAAACAAAAGGTAAATAGCAAAAAAGATGCTTTATGTTTGACATCATTAATAAAAATTGCGATTTTTACTCCCTGGAGCAAATTTCAAAAAAGAACCTTATTTACAAAACCCAATATAACATGGTTGTTATGATGGTTAATACATAGTATGTTCCCCAGACGATGCAATACAGGCCGTACAACGCCTAGGCATGCTGAGTATCAAATTATCGATCTGATCTTGAGGAATATTACACCACTCATCAAGTAATGCTCTCCGAAGTTCCGGTAGACATGTGGGAGAGGGTTGACGGCTGCAATTCGTCGGCCAAGCATGTCCCACACATGCTCTATTGGATTCAAGTCCGGTGAGTATGCTGGCCAGTCCATACGGTTTTTATATCCTCCGATTGAAGGCATTCGTCTACAATGTTTGAATGGTGAGGACGGGCGTTGTCATCCAAAAAACAGAAATTCTGTACCCATGGCACCCCGAAACAAACGTACTTGTTGTTCCAGAATGACATCCCGATAGATGTGGCTTGTCATGGTTAAATTCTGAACATGCAGGTTTGTTCTGGAACCCAGAATAATTCTTCCCCAAACGAGCAATTCTGCACCACCGTAACGGTGTCGTTCAATGGTGTTCTCTTGGTGGTAACGGGTACCTGTGTGTGTGGCCCTCTCCATATGAAAGTCCGATCAGACTGAAAGCTAAAGCTGGACTTGTCGGAAAACATCACACAAGACCACTGTTGCGGTGTCCACAATCCATGCTCTCTACTCCAGGCTAACCGCAGGCGACAGTGAGTTGCGGTAAGTGGAACGTCTGACCGGCCTACGAGCATATAGACCAATGTGCCCTAAGCGCCTGTACACGGTCTTCCTTGAAACTGTCGTGCCGGTAACTGAAGAGAGCTAATGAAACATGTCTGATGCTATGCTCCGTCTGTTTCTTTTGGTAGTAACTGCCAAATACCAGTCCTCATCGGCGTTGTAACTTGGGAGCGACCTGTGCTGTAACGTTTATTCACATTACTATCATCTTGGAACCGTTGCCACAATTTTACTTCTTTGTAACCATTCCTTATAAAGCCCTCTCTTACACTCTCGTCATTATGACGTAATATCGGCACCATTTGATGGTTTCTTGTACTTTACATATTATTCTTCAAGATGTGTGTGATAATTCTACATGTGAAATTTTTATTTGTAGAATTATCACACACATCTTGTACATATCAGTTAAATTTCTGTGTAATTCTGAATTATCCTTAATTTATGGACATGAATGTAATTCACTTTATACCAGTTAAATTTTAATTGACATGATAAATTTTAAGGTGCAAAATCCTCCTTCAGATGTTCCAATATATTTGTTATCTTGAAAGTGCATGATTTAATTATTTTATACGATAACTAGATACTTCATGAAATAATTGGACTATTCAGTTATAGTGTATACTCGATGAAAAAGTTCATATTTTACATATTTATTTTATAAAATATGTAATGATAAACTTTTAAAATGTGGGAAAAATAAATTATTTTCTAGTTACTTCATAAATTAAATTATCATAAATACCTAAAATTAAATCTCTATTGCTGATGGTTAGTTGATAAATAATTAGGAAAAGATACAATATTAATTTTTACTCATTATATTACCAATATTAGTTAGACAGAATACACTATTTAGGTTTTACATCTAAAAATAGTAGAATGAAGCGTATACGCTCATCATTGCAAAGCAGCTACAAGCGGTTTAAAACTGACTAAAAGAACCAAGAACCGGTTCATAGAACTTTCAAGTGTCGTATTCCCTACTTTAACGAACAAGTAATTCTTATTCTGTAGAATACCTAGTTAAATTGTAGAACTGAATAATTTTATACACTTTAACTTACTTATCTAGTTATTTCATCTAATACTTAGTTATTTTAAGGGATTTGACATTTCAGCATATGGAGTGAAGTGATAAAGTTTTCCGCGTAAGGGTTTTTCTTCTTCCTACTCATTTAGGTGACGCGTACGGTCTCTGAATTTCAGGAAGACAAGACTCCATAAATTTTTTCAGGAAGGGTTGGGACCTTCTTGATTTTTTTATTAACTCGAATTTGTCTCCCAGATCTGTAACAGTCTCAGGAGAAACAAAACTTTTTATCACTATCTCAGGTGGAATTCACGGAACACACTCCCCATTTTTCGCTTTGACTGATCTACTGACATCAGATATTATAGGCCTTCGTACGTATTTACCCCAGTCCAGACACCCATCCTTCTATAAATAATTCCTTTTGGAAAACAAAATATTTCCATAGATTTCCGGGCTTCCGTACACATTGTAGAAACTTCTATCTCATTGCCTCTGCCGATAACCGGAACCATTCTAACAGGAGATTCTTCACAAAACTGTATTCTCTAATCTTTTCCGCTTTAGCACGTAAAATCACACCAGAAACGGAAAAAGGCAATAAGGAAATTAGTTTTCCCGCCAAAATTCATTTTCCGGAACTTGCAAGTGTTCCGTCTGTCTTTCAAAAAACAAAGGTAGAAACTGATATCCGTATCGTCAAGATCGAAACGTGGCATCCTGCTACGCAAAGCTATACCTGATTACTTAGAGGCCTCAACGGGTGGATTAATACTAGTGCGTTCTGTCGTAATTTTCAGCTACTATATCGTTCTGCCATAATTTTCAGGTACTATATCGTTCTGCCGTAATTTTCAGGTACTATATCGTTCTGTCGTAATTTTCAGGTACTAGAGCGTTCTGTCGTAATTTTCAGGTACTAGAGCGTTCTGTCGTAATTTTCAGGTACTAGAGCGTTCTGTCGTAATTTTCAGGTACTAGAGCGTTCTGTCGTAATTTTCAGGTACTAGATCGTTCTGTCGTAATTTTCAGGTACTAGATTGTTCTGTCATAATTTTCAGGTGCTAGATCGTTCTGTCGTAATTTTCAGGTACTAGAGCGTTCTGTCGTAATTTTCAGGTACTAGATCGTTCTGTCGTAATTTTCAGGTACTAGAGCGTTCTGTCGTAATTTTCAGGTACTAGAGCGTTCTGTCGTAATTTTCAGGTACTAGATCGTTCTGTCGTAATTTTCAGCTACTAGATCATTCTGTCGTAATTTTCAGGTACTAGATCGTTCTGTCGTAATTTTCAGCTACTAGATCGTTCTGTCGTAATTTTCAGCTACTAGATCGTTCTGTCGTAATTTTCAGCTACTAGATCGTTCTGTCGTAATTTTCAGCTACTAGATCGTTCTGTCGTAATTTTCAGCTACTATATCATTCTGTCGTAATTTTTAGCTACTAAATCGTTCTGCCATAATCTTCAGGTACTATATCGTTCTGTCGTAATTTTCAGGTACTAGAGCGTTCTGTCGTAATTTTCAGGTACTAGAGCGTTCTGTCGTAATTTTCAGGTACTAGAGCGTTCTGTCGTAATTTTCAAGTATTAGAGCGTTCTGTCGTAATTTTCAGGCGTTATAATTCAAACTTTCGATCTTCGTCACGCTCTTCCCTCGCTATCCACTCTTTTTCTACCTCTGCTCGTTCACTTTCTAAACGGGTTTCAATGATCAGATTTAGACAGCCTTCAACCAAATACTGGCTTGTAATCCTCAGATGCTTGAATTAAATTTTTCAAATCAATTCTTCTCAAAGTTTCATCTAAATCACCCACAATCTCATTGGCTAATTCAATAAGGTCTGATTTTTTTCCTTTAGCAAAATATGCCATTTTAAAGTTAAATCACCAGCGTATTTATCTGATATCTGATAAATATCAATTATCTGATACAAATGAAATTTTTACCAACACCAAATAAAACAAAAATATTACTTAAGAAACAAATACCAGTAGTATTAATTAGAGCATAATACTAAATTTCACTTTGCTAATCAATTTGGAATTTTCCTAATACGTATGCAATACCACTTAATATTTGCATTATTCTCCCAAATGCGTTAATGATTTCATTAAATACTCAATTATGCCAATTTATCTAATTATACAAATGACACACTCACAATTACCAACAATTTAACATAATTATATAACACGATTTGCGTTTTTGAATAAATTAAATTTTCTTCACATTTTACTAGTTATTACATGCAAAAGTGTAACATATAAATAATCAATTTAACATTCTGATTTACAACACTATGATTCTCTTATTTACTTACCTTAATTTACAACACTATAGTTTATTATAACTATCATTTATAATTATATTTTGAATTTTCTAAGCTAATACACTTGTTATTACTCAACTTATTTTGCAATCAAAGCATTTATTACGTAATTGCAATAACTATTTAATTTACTAATTCACTTTATAAAATTTTAAAAGAAATATTAATTCCCCAATTTTTTTTTAATATTTATTACTTAATTTAGCTAGTTCAGAAATATATTCTATTAATTTTATACTCTTTTCTAAGAATTTTATACTCTTAACTCTTAAAATTTTAATTTAATACAAAGTTCAAACACAATTTACTAGTTTCTAATTTACTATTAATTAATACACATTTCTTAACATTGTTAGTCCAAACCAGAAAAAAAAACTGGGAACTTACAGGTTTGATGCTTGCTTCCATCCAGCTCCAATATTCCCAATCCTAGCACACAGAATAGTTAGTAAAGTTTCACACAAATTGAAAAGACGAACCGCAAAAATTTCTTTCATTCACTTTTCACTGATCCAACCGTTGCCACCAAATTAAATTATGCAAGCCTGTAGCGTACTCAGTCTAGGTAGACAAGGATCGCTAAGGAATCAGGTTCACGTAATTTAATATTCTTGACTAAATATTTATTTACAAATTTAAAGGTTAATTTACCAGAACTTTCATATATTGTAGGCTCCTGGAAAACTGATGAATTCCTCTATTTCTGGAACGTTCGTTGCACATTCGGTCGGGGAAAAACTCCTCGCTGTTACTAGGAACTAGACTCCTAAATTTTATACTCGGGAAACAGTCTCGGAAAGTCACTCTGTAATGTCGATGATCCTCTCCAGGGAGTACTGGAGGCTCAGGATACTCAGGCTCGTGGTCTGACGTAAATCTCTGAGAGCAAGAGCTAAAGGCAGCTCACTCTTCTCTTTCGGTTGCTTAAACTTGTCCGTTCCACGACTCTTTCGAGAGTAGCATCAGGAAAACCACACGTAGGTCGAAGTTCTTCTCCAGCCCACAAAAGGGCCTGCTCATTTATATATAATCTTTCCCCCAACATCTGAAACTCCAGTAACCTCCAGATCCATCTTCTGAGGTTACTATTTGACTCATGTTTTCGGTCACTCCACCGATTCGAATCAGAAAGAGTGAAGAGGCGATAAATTCGAAAGCACCTGGCCCACTCACCAGGTGATTCCAATTTAATTTGAGGAATTATATTTGTCATGAGGGACTTAATGGCCCTTCAAACGAATCCTGCTTGCAGTTCCCACATCATCCTCCAATCAATACTAACTGATTGTCTTTGGTACTGTGTAGTTCTTGGGATTCAAACAGGGAAAATGAATCTCTTTCACACAGCTGCAAAGGGTGTTAAATTTCATTGAAAATCTGGAATTAACTTGGGGGTTTGTAAGCAATAACGGTGCCGTTATAATAATAAATAAATTTGCTTTTATAGTACTTTAATCACAAAGAAACATCAGTTTGATAAAAAAAAAAGAATATTTTTATAATGAAGCACTTTTCATTTTACTAACCTTGATTTTAAGAACAATTTCATCGGTCCTTATGAGTTGGTAAAATACGAGTGTCTTTTATGTGAAGTGAATCATCAATATTTTTTAGCATCTCTTTAGATTATCTGTTGTATAAACCATTTGAGTTACTGTAATTTGCAATATACCTCACTAGTTTTGACAATTGTTCAAAGCTCTGCTTCTCTTGTACGTAACTCTTGAAAACAGCCCCTCTTTTATAACTAATCGACCCAGAAAGCAGAATGACGGTGGACATTTCTGATTTCTCCGAAATCTAGTTCAAGCAAAAATGAATTAATTCAATAGAAGCTTGATGAGACATTAATGTTATATATTCTTACTATGGAAAGCCGAAATGGTTTGGTGGGTTTCTTCACCGTTCTCCCTGTGGGAAGGTATTGATTTCGAATCCGATGTGTTCACACTCAAGGTAGGTGGGGCATATCGTGGTCGAAATGCTCTTTCCATGTGAAATAATAACTTTGGGGGGCGGCAGAACAAGTATTGGAGATCTTCTGTTCTGCCCTGCTTCTAAATGCGGAAAGACTCTCCCCTTAACAGATTTCACCTACTGAAGGAGAGCAGCTCTGGGCTAAGTCAGGCAAATGTACTGCCGTTCACTCACACACCACGGGATTTTTTTATTCATTTTTAAGTACTTGACTGACACATCTCTAAATATACATATTGAAATTGCATATACTGAAGTGAAAAAAAAAACTTATAATCAATCCGATGAAAATAACATCTAAGAAAATTTGAAAATTCAGTTTATTGCACAACATCTTTTTTATGTTTATACTCCAAAATACTGAAAAGATTAGTTAAAACATTAATGCAGTATTTGAAATGTATATATGTTAGTTTATTTTTGAGTTCATTAATTTATAACCTAATTGAGAGAAGCGGCCCGCAGTAGAGTGAAAGGTGATACAAGGCAAAAATGAATTAGAAAACCTTCCGTTTAACGAACATAAAGTAAAACATAAAAGCCACCTTGAGCGTTAGGGATGGGAACTTGTTACTTTTCTTGTACTTAGTACGTACTGAGTACAGTTACTTTTAAAGTAACAAGTATTTTACCCATTACATTTTGTACTTGTTACAATTTTTTTTCGTCTGGAATTGAGGGAGGTCTGTAGCCTTCCGGCCATGTAACTCGTTTTCTAATGAATTAGAGTCCTTGGATAGTCTTGGCCTGGTGATTAAAAAATCAGAAATAAAGATACAATAATGAATAATACAAAACTATTGAGGTAAGTGCTCCCACTGGATCCACTCTGCATGACTTGTGTTTTTGGACTAAGTAATTGAGTAATCCTAGTAATAGACACTTAGATGATGACAATAATTCTTTATACACATAAATCCATATAAAATTTTTTACGTAGGAAAATATAAGGAGAATACACAGGATGAAAACAATAATTCTTTGAAGCACACAAATTCCGTTAAAATATTTACCAAGGAGTTACAAAGGAAAAACACAGGTTGATGACAATAATTCTTGATAAACACAAAGTTCCGTTAGAATATTTACAACGGAAGACAAAGAATGATACACATCCATAGTTGCTTAAGATTACATAAAACTGAGATATTTACAGGTTCCACACGATTTATTTACAATGTGGTTTCTCACAAGATTTTATTTAGGTAGAGATATGATTTCCATTAATTATTATTCTTCTTTCTTTTCCGTTTGAAATTATTTGAATAAATGGAGATATTGGTGAGAGGTTTTACTCTCAACACTGCTCTGGGCCTATGGAAATGCGTTAGGTCATAAGGACTGTAAAGTTCAATACCCTGAATCTCACTATTGTTGATTGTGTATAATTTATGGTAGAAATTAAATGCAAGAAATTTAAGGTAGCGGGCTAGGGGCAGGATTCCCAAGTTCTCTCTTATTTGGTGGTTTCTAAAGTAAAACTCTGGAGTTAGTAATAAGTCTGAGTATTTTGCTTTGCTGAGCTTCTAAGACTTTGATATTTGAATCAGCTGCTCCTCCCCAGATTGGAGCAGCATAGGTTATTATCGGTCTGAGGTAGGCTTTATATATTAGGAGTTTATTTATTAGCGAGAATTTTGACTTGGGGGCTAGCAGTGGATAAAGGGTAGTTTTAGCTGCTATGAATTTATTTTTGATTTTAGTAATATGGGCTTTCCACGTTAGTCTCCTGTCAATAGTGAGTCCAAGGTAATCAACCCTACTAGCCCAGACAATTTTTTTGTACTGCCATTTATCAGATTAAAATACAATGACAAAGTTTTTAAAATTTTATAAATAAATTGAATAAAAACTAAATTAATAATAAATAAATTAATAATTAATTAAAACTAAATAAGTAGATCAATAATATTTTATGTAACACCATAAAACTAATTAATATAATTAATGTTAATTTAAATTATTATCATTTATAAATAAGCATTCACTTAAATATTAATATATAAAAAGATCTTTAAAAAATAATTCTTATTATTTATGCAACATTTCATTAATTGCAAGTTTTTGTTTTTCCTGTAATGCTTTAATTTCTAGTATGAGGCAAAGAAATATAAGTTATTTATCTACAAACCGTTTTTTTGTAAAAAATTGTAAATTTCTAAATTTTCTTAAACGTAATTCATTCAATATAAAAATCATGAAATTTTCTTATTTACATTTATTTCCAGAACTTATATCTGTTCTAAGTAAATTTTCCAATTACTCAATCGTAATTTTCAAAGATTTCCAATGTTAATTAAAATATAAAATTAGATGAGATTTAAGAAATCTGACCTTATTTAAGGTTCAAATAAATATGTTATATATGTTCATAAAATAAAATTTTTTAAAAGAAATAATAACAAAAATAAAAGTTAATAAAAATTGCTAAATACATAACAAGAATATCATGCTTTTCTTATATTTAAAAAAACTTCATATATTTGAAATAGAACTACAATCACTACATAGATGTGCCACGATTATTGGTTTTTTCAACTCATACATTTTATTAGTCGAAACGAAACAAATGTACATGCGTATTTTATAGCACAGCAATAAAATTATCCGTAGTTAAAAATCACATTTCTTGATAAATTGATTTTGTAAAACAAATAAAAATAAATTAATTTCTTTAAAATATATGTATGCTTGTGCTTAAATTTACATAAAACTTTGTGCAAAAATGATCTCTTAGAAAAGTGGATTTTTTGCTCATTTTATCTAGCGATTTCTTTCAATTTGAGAGACACTGATTTTTCTTTTTATCAAATATTACGTGAACTTTTCAGAACTGTGTCCTCCTTTTACAACCAAGTATTTTTTATCGAATTTGTTGTAACGATAGTTAAAAATGTTTCGCCCTGTATACATTCATTATGCATTTCTGATAGGTGAGCCTCAGATTTCGGCAGCAAGAGGTCAGGAGGTGGACGTGAATAATCAAGTCGTTCTTCTGTGCACAGCGGATGCCGTGCCCGAACCTCTCATGAACATAACCGGCAGGTAATAGCGATTCCTTTTCCTTTACATCATCAGTTTTTTGACAGACAACTTTTAGAGGACAAAAGATAAAAATAAATCAATTTTAAAAATGTGAGTATAAAAAAAATTTTCGAGCTAGTACTAAAGTACTGAAAGAATTTTGCGCCAAAATTATATATATATATATATATATATATATATATATATATATATATATATATATATATATATATATATATATATATATATATATATATATATATATATATATATATATATATGTATATATATATATATATATATATATATATATATATATATATATATATATATATATATATATGTATGTATATATATATATATATATATATATATATATATATATATATATATATATATATATATATATATATATATATATATATATATACATATTGAACGTAGCCTCATATCTGTCTCAAGGTAACTACGACTCTATTGGAAACTATTGTTTCATATTAATTCAAGCGCTTATAATTCAAAATTACTATTCATTTTTCATAACCAAGTTTAGTTTGCTAAATGAATGATGACTTATTTACCTAACTATTTAAAAGCATTTATAATTTTTTTCAGTAGTTAATAAAATTTACATCAATAAATTATTGATATAATTAATATTTTATTATATTAGGTCTACCGGAAATTTCTGTCCGCTCCGGTTACAATCAGTTTCAACAAGTATTCAGCTCAACAAACTATTTCCGACCATATTCGGAAACTAGGGTTTGTGTGGATGTATTCGAGATGGGTGCCACACAAGTTAAGTGAGAAGAATTTGAATAATCGAATCATCATATGCACATTTCTGTTTGCACGCAACAAAATCGAACCCATCTTGGACCGGATCATAACTGGGGATGAAAAGTGGATTACCTATGAAAACATCATAAGAAAAAGGGCATATTGTGAACCCGGAAAACCTGCCTTCCTACCTCTAAACCGAAGTTGAGCCTGAACAAGAGAATGTTATGTATATGGTGGGACATTCGAGGACCAATATATTTTGAACTGTTGAAACCAAACGAAAGGCTAAATTCGGAGCGATACTGTCAGCAATTGGATAAATTAAAAACAGCACTCCAAGAAAAGAGGCCGGCGATGTTCAATAGGAAGGACATCATACTGCTTCATGACAATGCCAGGCCACATGCTGCTTTGGGGACTCCACCATACTCTCCGGACCTAGCACCATCTGATTATCACTTGTTTCTGTCCTTACAAAATTTCTTGCAGGGCAAACAATTCAAGAACGAAGAAAATATCAGACAAGCGCTGGTTCAATTTTTGGTTTCTAGAGATAAGACACTGGTTTACTAGACTGGTTACTGGTTTCTAGAGATAAGACATTTTTTAAAAATGGGGTATACAAATTGCCATCACGCTGGCAAGAAGTCATAAATATAATGATGGCAATTATATTATTATATAAAGTTTATCCAAAGTATGAAAAAATGTATTCCTTTGTTTCATTCTAAAACGGACAGAATTTTCCAGTAGACCTAATATATATATATATATATATATATATATATATATATATATATATATATTTATATATATATTAATGGTATAGGTCGAATGAATTAATTCTTCATATTGATATTTAATTAAGTTAAAATAATGACTTACGGTAGATAAAAGAAACTAATATTCATTTCAAATTATGAATTGCACTGTGTAAACGCAATTTTTTTCTCTCGACAAAATTCATAAAAACGTAAAGGAAAATTTTGAGATCATAAAAATGGCATGATCCAACAAAAAATCTTAATTAAAGTTCATTCAATCATGAAATATTTACATTGACTCTTGAGAGTCTTATTAAAAATACACTTCGGACTTTTTTGTTCTTTTTTCTTAAGTATCTCCCGATTATTTATTCAATTATCGCCAAATGTTTGAATTTGAGGAGATTTTTCTTATTTTACATTCTTCTGAAAAAAATAGTTGAAATACAAATGCATTTTTATTTTTGCAGAAGCTTCTGCTATTTGAATTTAGAACAAAGTTAATTTAAGTAATTGTTTTCATTAGGATTCAAGAGAAGTTATGTTCATCAAATGTAATTATTCTATCTTCTAATGTTGGATATTAGTTTGACATAAATTAAAAATGAACGCTTACAAATAATTCAAAAATACAAGATGTAAATAAATGCAAAAATGCATTCTACATTTTCTTGATAACACAGATGCCATATAATTTTGTTGATGTATATTAAATATTTTGATGATAAAGAATGTTGCCAACCTGATGTAAATGTTACGTATAAACGAGGTTTGTGAAAATAGACTGTTGTTGAATTAGTACTCTCTTTCTTTCAAACATAATATTGCAAGGATAATTCAAAATGAATATAATAATTACAAGCAGCAATAACACTTTATTGATAAGATTAATGCACTATGTTGACAAAACTTTAAAATTCCTTCATGTAAGGTGCAATTGCAGTAAAACAGAAGCCTACTCAAGTCCAAACTGAAACTGCACCCACAAGAAATCTGTTCATTGGGGGACATCTCATTAGTGGAACATGGCGAGATCCGTGCAGAAAGCATTCTGTGCGTTAAAACTGAACAGTTGTCATGCATAGTCTATCACCAATTTTAAAAAGAGATTTCGTCAGCATTATAATTACAGAAGTCGAAGTATGAAGGCAGCTACCAATGCCACAATGGCGCGTATGGTGCGTTTTCAGAAAGAGGCAGCAAATGAAACCGTACTGAATTCACCTTGTGCAGCAAATGGAACAGGAAGACAACGGTAAACATATGTATTATATGTTTATGCTAGATATACTTCCCATCCAGCATAAACGTAAGGATATATTTGCTTACTATGCCCAAAACAATTGAGAACTCAAAGACCGCAATTATGTGCTTCCGATGGTGACTGAAGACATGTAATACTATGCATTACGGGAAATAGCTGTTGTTCTTGTGACCAAGGAAGTCGCATAGATACTGATAGATACGTAATATTGACATATGTATACAAAAATTGGAATTTCCGCCAAAATTATTTGTTAACCTTATCTCGAGGGATTCTTTTTCAATAAAGAGCTACAGTCGTAGTAAAATAACTAAAACCCAGGAAAAAAAACATCAAATCGAATAGCCGACCAAGCTGTCGAATAGTTAGACCTCTTGCCTTCTGTTCAACACTTCATTTGATCGAATTTCACCTTGGAGATAGATCCTTGTAATGGTCCGAACTGTAGGTCTCAGCCCTCGTGTGCAAAAAATGACCACTTAGCCATAAACAAATTAACCAACAAATGTCTAAATTCAAAAATGCACTTAAAGGATTATACGGTATCTGTCCTTTCTTAATTTGAAATAAAAATATTTCATAATAAGTCTGTAAAATGTTGGATACATTTTGATGTGAATAAGAAATAATAATTCTGTAGTTTCTTATAAGAAATAATAATTCTTTTTATACTGAAACTCGAAATTTTAAATTTCAGTAAATAATAAAAAAAGGAGCTCAGAATTATTATTTTCAGAAGCATACTTTGAAGTTGGAAAATGAATCTTTTTTAAACAGTTATAATTTCTCAATGATATTTAAATACTATGAACCATTTTTAAATTTTGATGTCTTTTAAAATCAAGATAATTTTCTTAATTAGATTAAAAATTTAGTTTTAGGAGTATAAGGTGAATGTATGTGTGCATTCTTTTATTACAGTCTGATCTAAATTGACTGTAATTGTAACTGCAATATGCATTCTTCTGAAAAAGCTGTTACATAATGTAAACAAAACATATTACATTTTATTGAAAAAAATCCTTTTCTAACCTTTGAACTGTTGTGATATAATCAAAAATTTTCCAGAATTATTTGAGGCATTTAGTCCCAGTTAAATATTTAATTAAATTGGCCAAAAAATTTTCCAAATTTAATTGAATATTTAATTGGGACTAATGGCATCTGAATTAAATATAAGATTCATACTAGAAAATAATCAAAAAGAGATGTCAATTGAATGGTAATATAACACAAGGTATTAATGATTTTTTAATATTAATACGCTTTTAACCATCATAAAATGAACTAAATAATAATATTATTTAAGCAATAATTATTTTTACAATTACTTTTAAATGCTTATTATATGTAAACCCACACTTAGAATCTTAAAATATTTGAATTTTTACACACGTAATCGATTCGTGCATCGTTTTCGATGTATTTGTTGTCGACATAATTTTTTTAGTGATTTTATTGCTATGAAAATATTGAATCAAGTAGATTATTTTTAAACTAAAGCAATGCAATATATTCAATACGTACAAAATATATGAATCATTTTTTCATAATTTTTTTCATCGCATTGAAGTTCTCAAGTTCCTTTAATAATTAATATATAAATTTATAAATACATTCATATTATTTTAAAGATAGTTTTATTTAAATAATAATCTTTAGAAGACACAATATATCTTCGCCTTTACAGTCAACTGTTTTCTTAAATTTTTATATTTGAAAAAATATAATGATTCGTTCTATATTTATGACAAATCGATAGAATGTTGGAAAAGTTTAGAAAAAAGCATGAAAAAATTATGAGAAACATTTATACGCTTCAAAGAATCAAGCGACAATGCTGTCCCTCTAAATAAGAACAGTATATGAGGGTATTTCGATTAATGCTACTGATATAAAATTATGATTTTTTTACTTTTTGGTGGAAGAAAATACCAAAAAGTAAAAAAATCCATTAAAAAAAGGTTTCATTTAAAAGGTAAAAAGGTTTCATTTACAATCAACTTTTATGAATTTTTATTTTTAAAGAAAGTTGTAAGTTAACTTTTTATGATTGGTTGATATAAAGTTGGGAAAACTTTGAAAAGGGCATGTGAAAATTACGAGATACATTTACATTGTTCAAAGAACTATGACAATGCAAAGAGGCATAAAGGAAGTTTTTTTGTTAAAGAAAAGAATAACAGTTCGGTGTAGAAGTGGGTACCCTTTGGTTAGTCAAAAAATTTGGAGACCCTGATGACCCTATTTTAGTCTAGCTTTTGCGTAACGGCAAGGAAAAAAACCCAAAGGTTACTCGATTGTAAACTTTTATCGAAAACAATAACAACTCGCCATAAAAAGATTGGAAAATTGGGTTCTATCTGAAAAAATGCGATTTAGTAACGAAATAATAAAATGCAGTTATTCTAATATAAAGCGTTGCACCAGAAACATGCTTAAGGCATATTTCTTTTTTAACGATCAATTAATAATTTAAAGTTAACTATTTTAATTATGATTCAGCTCTCTCTCTTCAAGACACCATATTTAGGCGACAAAGTTATTTACACAATGCTCAAGAAAAAAACTTCATTTTTTATTGTAAGTAACGTAATAACTTTCTAATAAATGGATTTTTTTTTTGAAAAATTATAGGCTTAAAATACGAAAAAAAGCGAAGACAGTGTTTTTTCCCCTCACTATTGCAGAATAATAACTCAGTCTCTATTTTTCAACATAATACATTTTGAAATGGTTAACGATGAATGTTGGAGATAATAGGTGGTTTAGTTTGATTAATTTGTCACTCAATGGATTTTTTTGTGCACGAAGTTTAAATAGACCGGGACTTACAGTTTAAAGTGGATTCCGAAACACTTCATGCAACCATATCATAGATGCGACACTAACTCTTGAATTCAAGGCAGAGCGACTTGATGGATGTTGATTTGCAATTTTATGAAACCTTTCTTGAAGATTTCACTGAGACCAACAGCCAATAGTATTATTGAATGTCGATGCATAATCTGTGACATTTTTTTAATGATTTTGGTGTAAGTATGATATTATCCCCCTAGTGATTTCTCGTCAAATCCAGCGTCTTTTATTTTGATTATCGTGTTGCCAATTTAAGTTTTTGTTACTTTTCTGATTTCTTTTGTTGCCAGATTTGATTTTTCTCGTATTTTGCATAATTTTTACGTCATATATATGGTTCTTTTTAGTGGCAATAGAATATAAAGTTTTCATTTTACTTTCAATTTGCTTTTTGTTCTACGTTTGCTGTTGTGTTTCGTTGTCGCTAGCATCTAAGCATCATAAACTGTTCTTTTTTCCAATTTATTTTTGTTCATTTATAATATATTTTTCTTATATATTTTTTGAATTTAGTATTATATTTTCTTTTTACATTTTTAACATCGTAAACTGTTCTTTTTTACCAATTCCTTTTTGTTTATTTATTATGATCTTTTCCTTAATATTTTTATTAATTTAATATTATATTTTTCTTATATATTTTTCCATAATATCACCGAGCATATTCGATATGTAAGCTTGACGTCATATCAAGTAAGTCCATTATTGTTATTTACTTACCTCTTTTATCGGTAGTTTTGAAGAGAAAGCAAACCCACAACCAGAAAATGTTTTTATTTATTTTCCAGTAATAATTTTTTAGATTTTTTTATGTGTTTTAAAATTTTCTAAAATGCGTATTTTTGGAACTTTGGGAAAATTCCCGCGTTAAAAAACATGCGCTTAATTTGGCGACGAAAAAAGTTTAAAATGGTTGCCAATGGGGAGATATCCTACTAGTTCCCATGCTTTTAATTATTACTTTATTTTTTCTATTCTAAAGGATTTTACATGAATAGTAAATGCATGTAATTAATAACAGGATTAATTTATTTGCCAACGCAACACTTTTCTTACGTTATTGGTCATAATATGTAAAATATTTCAAGCATTTTTGATAATTTTATTTTTTTATTTCTATAAAATAATTATGAAAATAGGATCTTAAAAACGAACATAGTTTTTATACGGATTTTGGAACGAATGTTGTCCTATCTTTCGCAATATAGTGTGAACATTTTTATATATATAAGGAAAAAATTAGAAAAGAAATTAAAGTAATAATACAAGAGAGCAGTCAGCTTTCAGCTTTGCTTAATTACGGGTTCATTGGCTACCCGTAGTCAATGGTTATTACTAATGAAAAATATTTCATAATTTCCTTGTACAAAATTTTCCCAATTTATATATGAATCACTGTATATAAATTGGGAAAATTTTGTATAAGGAAATCATCAAAAACAATTTATATATGGTTTTTGATAATTTTTTATCAGAAAAAAGAATGGGAAATGAAAATATATGGAAACAAAATATATTTCTAAAGAAATTCAATTACAAAAAAATAATATCGTCTTTTTTACTAGCGTTTCATTTTTAAGGAAAATTAACCCCAAAATTTTGGGCAATTGGAGTCTCAACAACTCTAAATCTTACTATTTTTCCTTCATTCACTTTTAGTTAAGTTATAAAATTTTGTAGCTGAATTCTTCTGATTATACCACCAAATTCAGTAACTAGTGTTAAATCTCTATTTTATGTATTGATATTGCAGCTTATTCAGCCTGGTGCGTCTGAGGCAAAGGGTAGGCTAGGCCAATAAATGAATCAGGCTCACATAATTGCAAGATCTTGATAAAACATTCACTCACAATCAAATAATTTAGAAGAAATGATTGTGCTTCTTTCCACATTCGCTTCCTATTACGATGTTTGCCACCTCAAGAAGATCCTAAAAATCCATAACATGAAAATCAACCACTCGTTGAAGTCTGTTTGAATGCCACCTCGAGAAGATCCTAAAAATCCATAACATGAAGATCAACCACTCGTTGAGGTCTGTTTGAATGCCACCTCGAGAAGATCCTAAAAATCCATAACATGAAGATCAACCACTCGTTGAGGTCTGTTTGAATGCCACCTCGAGAAGATCCTAAAAATCCATAACATGAAGATCAACCACTCGTTGAGGTCTGTTTGAATGCCACCTCGAGAAGATCCTAAAAATCCATAACATGAAGATCAACCACTCGTTGAGGTCTGTTTGAATGCCACCTCGAGAAGATCCTAAAAATCCATAACATGAAGATCAACCACTCGTTGAAGTCTGTTTGAATGCCACCTCGAGAAGATCCTAAAAATCCATAACATGAAGATCAACCACTCGTTGAAGTCTGTTTGAATGCCACCTCGAGAAGATCCTAAAAATCCATAACATGAAGATCAACCACTCGTTGAAGTCTGTTTGAATGCCACCTCGAGAAGATCCTAAAAATCCATAACATGAAGATCAACCACTCGTTGAAGTCTGTTTGAATGCCACCTCGAGAAGATCCTAAAATTCCATAACATGAAGATCAACCACTCGTTGAAGTCTGTTTGAATAGCTTCAGCTTTCTTGCTGGCAATGGTCGAGTAAAAGAGTTGAGCTAAGTTACGTATCGATTATCGTACACTCACATTAATATACATTGTCGGCCATTAAAGTTACATCATCGTGAAGGGTGCCAAAGCCAAAAATGTTATTGATCGTACGCGTATATATCATCATCATATAGATCACTATATATATATATATATATATATATATATATATATATATATATATATATATATATATATATATATATATATATATATATATATATTGTGATCTAAACCACACTATATTAACCATAGTTCTTCCAAATCCTTTAAGATTATAAATGACAACTTTTTTAGGCATCTGAGGTTCCATGCATGTGAACAGCCTTTTCAGTCACGCTGCGCTTTTTAGAATTCCTAACGATGGGAAAATAAAAGGTTTTGTGAGAAATATCTTAGTTTACATCCCTAAAGCACACGATTAAGGATTATGCATATACTTTAATAATTGAGAATTTGGTAAGAATTTATTAATGATTGTATGCCTCAAATCTTGACCGGTATTATTTATTCCAATATACCCCCACAATCAATCATCGAAGAGAATGGCCGAGCTGGTATCCGAATGATCAGCGCTCTTGCTTTCGGTTCTAAGTTCACGGTTCAGATCCCATATTAGGCTTGGATGCTAGTAAGGTTTCATGATGCACTATAAATAGTAGGTCCCCCAGTCTCGTGTGCAAAAAATGTTTGTTGGGTGTCAAACTAAACTATTGAAGCAATTGCTAGGCAGCTTCCAAACGGAATAAACTTTGGCGTTTAAATGAGTTTGGTCAATAAATAATAATTTAGTAGTTTATAAAATGTAAATAAAATACTTCTACTATTTTTTAGTAGTTTTTAAACATGTAAACTTTTTCAAAACATTACATGACTCCCATGTTAGCAAAAGTCATTGCGATTTTTTCTTTCCCTGTACGATGATTATCATATGGAGATATATAATGGAATTGTACCGTCTTGACTTACTATTGGTTAGCCGGTTATATATAACTCTGAAATAAAACTGCAGTGATTTTATTTTTAATCAAGTTGAACGCTGCCAGCACCCCATCGGTGTTTATCTTAACTGTTGAGGAATTCGAACTTAGCTTGGTTTTTCAAATTTCCGTGCTTTATTATTAGTAGAGTAATATTACGGACTTCAGATTTTTTATAGCTAAAAACTCTTATCATTTTTTTAAAAAATATCATCAAAATTTTTTTAAGGATAAAAGTTTTTTATATCCTTAAATATGTGGACTAAGTTAAAATTTGAACTTCTTATACCTAGTGAAAACTATAATATTTTACAACATATTCTTATCAAACCATTTAAAAATTTTACGTATATTTGAGAATATTTTATACAGCAATAACATCCGCAATATACAGATAAATTGATTTTTTTACGATCAACATTCGATTTAATACAAGTTAACTTATAAAGTTACTTTCGGAAGAAATTTACTTTTTGAAGAACTTTTGTCTACATGATTACATGTACATTTTAATCATTTAAAAAAAAATAATTTAAATAATCATTTAGTTTTTGAAAGCATGCTTAAATTAACTAACTATTTAATTTAATGCTTAAAATTCAATTATTACAATTTTAATGTATTTTATTGAAATTTATTGATTTATTGGTTGGATCCTAGAAGAGCCCACAACCTTGGCGCAAATGACGATAATTGTGGTCTACGCCAATCTTAGCAACTCTACTTCGGTACAATTGATATAGTAAACCAAACTATTTCAGGAATTTTGTTCTGGCTTTGCGCTTTTCTTCAGTTTGTCGCCAAGGGTGTGGGCTCTCCTATGATTTTACTGATTTGTTCAATAAAGTTTATTTTAAATGTTAAATAATTTATAATATGCATTTTGATATTTAACAATTTAGTAGTTAAATATCATAAAATCAAGTATGAGAGCTTAAATGCAAGAAGATATGAATGAAAATTGAGCATATGTAAATTGGATGCAGACATTTTAGATGCCAAATTATGGATAGTTATTTTATGCTTTTGTTAGATAATTATTTTATTTACCATAACGATTTATTTATTTTATTCATTTCATTTATTTCATAGCGATTGATTAGAATAATACAATATTTATACTTTACGTTATCGTTTGGTTTTAAAACATAAAATCACTTGGGTTCTTCTTAAAAAGACTAAATTTCTTTCTAATCTGTTGTTTTGTATTGAGCCATTGTCTAGCATCATAAGCGAATACACAACAGAATATTTCAAGTTATTGAATGGAAGAGGTAAGAAAAGTATGATTGAATGGTGTATGAAAGTTTATTTTATTTGCAAAACTTATGAATGTCCAAGTAGTGATGACAACGGGAATTTAAGTAGGTGAAAAGATTTTAAGGCTGGATTCAAATAGAGATGTCGTAAAAGAGTAAACGTGGATGCGCATGATGTTTGTCGTTGTTTTTTTTCCAACGGCGGCCACACTTGGGTGACAAACCCTATGCCACAACAAGGCCACAAACTGCTACTCATTTGTCGTTACCCAGCGGGCACCTGTGAACCAAGTCACGGAGGCGAGTAGCGTTACCCGCGCCATACTACCACAAACCCGTTTATAGGGTGGGCCACATTCATACTTCATCACAGAAGAAAGGACAGAGAAAGAAGGTAACATCCATGCCCGAACCGGGATTCGAACCCAGGACCCATAGCTCAGGAGTCAGGATCGCTAACCACTCAGCCATTGGTCGGCATGTTTGTCGTTGTATGAGGAGAGGATCTTGACTTGAAATGAATCATTTAAATATGTATGACATATTACGGATAACGATGTTTTGTCTAAAAGTTGTATGAATGAATTTGTAGTGAATGAAGTAAAAGTGAACAAAAATACCGTAGTTGAGTGGTATATGTTTAGTCGAGAGATTTATTTGAATGACTGTTATGATGAGAGAAAGTGTGAAGATTGGTGAAAAAGATATGATTGTTGAAGTGGAAGAGAGCAGGTTTAGAAAAAGGTTGTATGGAAGAGGAAAACCTGTGTATGGTAGGAAAGTGTTTGGTAGACATTTAAGGGGAACGAATAAAGACTTTTTCGTGTGGCAAATAAACGTACTAAACAGGAATTTCTAAATGTGATTAAAGAATGGGTGTTGCCAGGATCAATAATAATATCAGATTGTGAGAATTTTACGATTGCTTACAAAATGAAAGATTCCAGCTTTTAAAAGTGAATCTGACATTCAGTGATCAAGATACTGGTGTTCATACTAATTTAATCGAGAGAACATAGTACAACAATGGAGCCATCATAAGACATGTGCGAAGCCATTCCAATCATTAAGAGTGAATATACTCATACTTTAGAGCAGTATTTGCCAAACATTTTTGTGCCATGCCCTACCTAAGCCTTTCTAAAACCCACATGTCCCCCTATGTAACATGCATAATTTTTACTATTGAAAAATAGAATTGTTCACTTATGAAATTTAAATGATAGATTTTCGGAAGAAATCACAAGGAAATTGTTAACGAAACAGTAAGTAAATTTTCAAATCACACATATAATAAAAAACTAAAATATTCAAAGTTTGAAATAAATTTAATAAAGATTTTTCTATAATAATTTAATATTTTAATTTAGTAAGATCCTTGCGCTTGATGCACAGAGAGTTTATGTTAGGTTCCAATTTGGTTATCTCCAGTATCAAGTCTTCCACTTTTGTTATATCCAGACAATTTCATTGTTTTACCAGTAAAGCATTTACAGCACTAAATCCACCTTCAATTAAATATGAAGATGGAAAGAATAATTTTTTTTGCCCATTTGGTTGAATTTGGGTGCTTGATTTCTGTTTCCTCACAAAATCATGCTATCGCTCCTTTTAAATTAAATAAAAGTTTTAACTGACTCATCATTTTGCATTTCTGAGAGTTCTTGGTACTGCATATTTGTTAAATCAGACAAATCCACTAATATTAACTGCATCCTCCATTTTGGGAAATCTATTTGCTTTAATTCAGAAACTCTTTTAAATCAGCCGATAGAATATTCAGATGATCGACAATAACAAGTAAAGCGGATCATTTATTTAACATTTGTGGATCCACTAAAACTGTTCAAAGTTCTTGTTATTAATGTATTTTTGACATAACCCAATATGTGTAATGGAACCAAATATTTTCGCTTTTGCATCAACAAGAGTTTTATTTGTTCCTTGAAGTTGCTTATTTAACATATTTAGTTTTTCAAAGCTATCGGCTAAATAACTCGCAAATGCTTTATCATCAACTCTTAACAGATACTTCATTTCAGGTTCGTTGCTTAAAATATCAGTAAAAGTATCAAACAGTTCCATAAATCTTTTTAAGCACTTCTCTTTAGAGAGCCATCTTACTTCAGTGTGAAGTAAAAGTCTCACATGATCTGTATTTTTCTCTTCACAAAATAGCTTGAAGAGACGCTCACATTTGGTATAAGCTTTAATAACATTGATGTACTTTATTACTGAATGTAGTTCTTTATTTAGAACAGGCGAGATGTTTTTAGTACCAAGTTTTCCCTATGAATAACACAATGCACAAGAATCATTTCTAGGTTCTCAACTTTCATCAATTTTAAGCAGTCATTTTTCTTGACCATCATACTAGAGCACTTCCATCAGCACAAAATGTTATATTTTTCATTGATATATTATTGACATCTAAGAAGGTTTTTAGCTTTATTATATATATATCTATGGAGGTAAGGGTGCTTTCTAATCTTTTACAGAACAACATTTCTTCAGCAAAATGCCTTTATTAATTAATCTCACGTAAGTTATCAATAACGCCTCACTGTTGATTTATCCATTTGCACTGAGAATTTTCTTGTTTTCAGCTTTTCAACAAAGTTGTTTTTCAGTATCTTCATTCGTTTCATCTATTCTTCTGCTAACACTATTGTTACTGAGTGGCATAGCTTTTACATCTTTGTCATCTTTTTCAAGAACCGTTTTAAGAAATGCTGATATTCATGGTTATTATTAAATTTTCTCTTACAGTATAATTTTTTCCCAGATCATACACTAACCATTCCATGCATGACGAAGCATTTTGCAGATTCTTAAAAGATGTTTTTAAAATTTATGAATCTGAATCTAGGGATATAAAGAAAATTAAATAAAGTAAGTACTTTTATTATTTAAATTATTAATTATAAATTGTAAAAAATTTAAAAAAAATAAGAACTTTGTATTTGCAACTTTGAAGTACGTCATAGAAAATAAAAATAAATAATTTTCAAAACTGAATTTAGAAACGTTACTCTCGTGAGTCATTTAGCTGTATTGCCCGGCTTTTGACCTCTGGCCGGGTGCATTGCAAAATATTTTTTAAGGCTTGTGCGCCACTACCTGGTAAATAAAGACAAATATATTGCGAAAAATTCGATGTTAATTAAATCATTGATATAGCTGTATTGCATGATTAATTGATTAAAAAAAATCGTGCTTTGGTCCTTACATAAAAATCTTTTTATTAACAAAATGAACTTCGACATTATTCTCAGACATTTGATGGTGAACTTAGCCTTGCTTGCTGCCGCTTTTAGAATGCGATTGGAAAGCAGGCAGCAAATTCGTCGACAAGTCGAATTTACGACGCCGATCAATACGATGCCATAATTAATTATGTGTGACGTAGATGAAACGTTATCTGATATCAAGATATTTTAAACCAATGATAATTGTAGTAAAGTGATGTAGGCATGATATCAACTGCGGAACCAAAGAAACAACCACGTTATGGTTAATAAAAACTAATCTATGAAATTAGAATAAAAATAAACTATTAATTTTAGGAATTCATTCAAGAGACTGTCCATTGTTCTATTTATGAATGCATTAAATTGTTATTTTTATTTCACAATTTCATTTTTGGTTGAACATGTCCAATAATTAATATAATTATTTCCTTTGATTTTAAGGGTTAATATTTTTTCTCTTTAATACACTTTTAAGCCTCAGTTTCTGAACATGAATATTTTCTTACATTTTTATTCCCAACGAATAGAAAGTAAAACTGATAAAATTAAGAAATATAAATCGGACTTTAGAAGCACAATATTATTCAGAGTACAAGTACGATAATTTCATTAAATTGTTACTTAATCTTTTTTTTTTAAATGGACTAAAAATTTTCTCACACAGCAATATTGCTTTAATAATAAGTTGAGAAGGAATTGTATCACACATAGCGTAAGAAAATTTTAATTTGTTATTTCAGTCAATAATAACTTTTTCCCAATAGAAGAATTATTTTATTTATTTAAATATCTAAAATGTAATAATAAAATAATATGTTATGAAGATATTATCATCAAGATGTTTTTTGATTGAAAATTATACGCGAAAAAAATAGTATATAATAAGAATATAAAAATAATCCAATATTCACCGTATCTATGTAAAAATAGGAAAATTTCTGTTTAGAAATATTTACAACATACACTGAATCAATTGCTTGTAATTTATATTAAAAGCCGTAATGAAATTCCCAATAATGAACATTGAAAGCTTTCAATATTTGGAAAAACACACTTAAAAAAAAAAGATACATGCGATAAAAAATAATTCAGGCTTAGAAACCTGATTTATGATGGATCAGGTTTAGAAATCAGGTTTGAAATCAACTCAAAATCTTTGATACTTTATTTTCTTATTTTCGTTTATATGAAAGTAACAGAAATGTTTGAATTTATCAATATTGTCTTAAACAATTGCAACAAATTTTGCTCCTATAATTCCTCTAAATAGCTAAAAATTAAAATTCTAAAGTCCTTTTTAAAAGCAAAGCACTCTTCCATATAAATATTAAATCCATTTGGCTAGGTTTGTTTGTTGCTCTCCAGAAAGTTTTTGATCGTGAAGAGCTAATTAATCTGGGATTTACAGTTTAAAATATTCTTGACCTTTACAAGCAGAAATGCTACAAGAAGGATTTGAACACATGAACCACCAAATTGAAGGGTGTTAATTGTTCAAAAACTAATTCAGCATAAAATTTAATAGAAAATTTTATTATCTAGATTATTATCCATAAGAAATATTCAACTTCTTAGAATCTTCAGTTCCTCAGATGTTCCGTGGTCTTCCATGCTGGTGTTGCCATCATTGGCAGTAAGTTGACTTGCTGTTGTCTAATTTTTAGGAAGGAGAAAAAGGCCAGCACTCATCTGTTGCAGAGAAATTCAACTGCCAAAGCAGTAATGTTGCTCAAATCAATTGTCACTCCACTTTACCTTAGTTGGCACGGAGCGGATAAGAAATCATTCGTTTTCTCGCATTTCCATGTCTGATGGCAACAGCTTGTCTGAGGACGCTAAGCACGAAATTTCTCAGCATCAGTGTTCATAGAGGTCCCTCTGGTTTCTGTTGCACGATCCACTGAATTTTACATCTGATGATAAAAGCCTTAGGCCACTTTCACACTAGACGATCTTTATCGTACAATAAAAAGTCTTCCGATATTTTATCTTGAGAAGCTATTAAAAAGCCACACAATAGACTGGTCACCGATGAAATATCGTTTCCCTTTCAATGTGAAAAAGACTAGTCTATTGCGTGGTTTTTAACAACTTCTCACGATAAAATATCACACGATTTTTTATCGTACGATAAAAGTCGCCTAATGTGAAAGAGGCCTTGGTCAAATCAGTTTAAAGTTTTAATCTTCGACGTCTCCAAGAAAATAAGCTTTCAAAATCCAGCACAAAAAATAAACATATCTTTCATTAAACTTTAAAACATAAAAAAATCATTAACTTTTACATTTTTAAGCATTTTAATAATCCTCAAAATATTATCCTAACATAAATTAAAATTTTCAAGGGATGCAATTTTTTTTTAAAGGACCAAAAACTTGAATTATTGGCTTTTAATTTGATATTCAATAAAAAAACTGATATTTTTTTAATATTCAGTATGAATAAAAGTATTAATTAAATATGAAACCTTGAAATGAAGACTTGATAACTTTCTTAGAATTTCGTATAAAATTTTTATAATAATTAATCATTATCTTCATGAAATCAGCAAGTACATCCATGTTTTTTTAACATTAAATAAACCTGTAACAATTTTAAATCAACGTAAAAATACATCTTATATTGTTCACGTTGATGTTTTCTACATTTAAAATATATTGACTTAACTGTTAATAACACTGTATTCGTTTTTTTTATACCGATTTTCTTTTTATAAAGACGACTTTTTATGGAAAAAATAGATTATTTCAAAACACTAAAATATGAATTTTTTTTTTTTTTAAACAACTAGTCTTAGCTTTACAGTAAGAATCTTTTGCTTATAATGCGAAAATTAATGAAGGTTGACGTCTTTTTTTGTGACGCACACATTGGATTCCTGAAATTTTCTGTATTCTATGGATCTCAAAAGGACGTTCAATAGTTGTGTATGACTGTATGCAATATCAAAACAGTAATTAGTTTAAATTTTGATTAATGTATACATTCCTGATTTACTAATATTTATAAATACATAATTTGATATATTTATTAAAACAGACTTTATGCAAAATCCAGCATAAAGCTCGATTTTACTTGATTAATTATTATAAAACAAAGTACCGTAAGAAACATAGGAAAGAATTTTATGTTTTGAAATATTTAGCCTGTTATTAACAAAAGGAAAATTCAAAATAATAAATATTTTTGGAATTATTAATTTTTGTCGTACGTCTAACTTTTTTAGTTCAGGTTTATCAGGTATCTTTTTGGGTTATCATCAATCATTTTTTTAATCGATTTTCGCTAACACAGTAAATAATTGTCGAATCGGCAAGCGAACCTCATTTCAAACTAGACTGAGATCTGAGAAACATTAAGGTTGCTAAAAGTAAGTGTAAATAAAATTCAGATTGTTCACCGTCCAATCATTGCATGCGATCCAATCAATTTCGTTCAATCAGAATTCTTATACTCAAGTTCGAAAGAGGCAGTAAACGAGAGTAGGGCGCACAGGCAGACACGATATCTTAAAACGCTCCCTGAAACTAATGTTTCTGTGTTCCATGAAACCAATAAACATTCACCTCTGCACTCAATGACACCCATGGGCAGCAATCCACGGCTATCCATGTCTACATAATATCCCGTATTTTTGATAAAAAGTAAAAGGGAAAAATTTTTTTAACTCATATAAAAATAATTTGAAATGACTTTTCCTGAGCAATTTCTTAAATTATTTTATATTGCCTAGAAAAAGGTTTTATTGGTGAATATTATTATAATGGGTATAATTTCATTTCGCTGGATAACGGCGTTGTGACAACTTACGGGAAAAAGATTAGAAAATAGTAACTGTGTTGTGTGTGTAATTGAAACATTTATTTTGAATGCATTACTTTTTTTCACTATTTAAAATATTTGTAACAGGTAAGACAATTATATTAGCAAAGATTTATGATCTTTTATTTCATTTAGTATAATTTGTTAATATTAACACGCACTCCCGTTGAACTGGAAAAATAATTTAAAATATATAAAGCAACTGTGAAAAATAAACCGATTGTTAGAAACAATTTTTAGATAAAAGTAATTGATTTAGTAAGAAAATGCCTGTTACAAAGCAACAATTAATTTAAATTACACTTTTTCAGTAAAAGCTACGAAGAAATACTTTAAAACTTGTCTGCTGAAAATAAGAATTAAATCAGAACAGCTCTGTGTATATATATATATATATATATATATATATATATATATATATATATATATATATATATATATATATATATATATATATATATATATATATATATATATATATATATATATATATATATATATATATATATATATATATATACTTTGAACCAGAGAAAAGTCAATGGAATTTTATGAGTTAGCAATTGCGGTAAAATATAGCGAGTGTTTAAGTGCTAGAAAATAAATATTGAATTTCTATTTCTTGATGTATCAACAGTATGGGATTTCTTTCAACAAGAATAAAGAGAAACATTATTTGCTCACAGAAAGTTTCATTACTTTTCTATTAATGCAATTTATTATTTTCCAATTAAAAAAATATAGGTTTTTTCAAAAGTCTTTGATTTATCATAAAAATATTGATTTCCTTTATTTGCATAGTCTTAGCAAAAGCTTTTTGATCTAGAAAAGATTATACGTATCCTGATTAAAATTATTCATTTTATTAAATTTATTTTTCATTAGAAAAAATTTTTCATTTTATTCGAGATCTAAATTTTTAAGGTTACAGAAGTGAATTCACCAGCACAAGTGATATTATACTAAATATAAGGGTTTAATAAATTTTTTTCCCAAGAATTGCTAAATCTAAAAAAATTAAATTAAATTTTATATATTTAGATCCTTTACAATGCTTTACAAATGCTTTACAATAAATAGTCAAATTTAACTTATTAAAACCAATTCACAATAAACGTTTAAATAAACTTATATAAATATAAAACAAATATTTTTAAGTTTTCGTTCATTTTCTCTCTCTCATTTCATTGCTCAAAAACATTTAATATTTCAATAATTGTGAAAAAATAAAAATATCCAAAACAATTAATCATTTTTAAAATTATTCTATGTGAATTAAAAAAAGCGTAAAAAACAAAAGGAAAATCAAGCAGAATTCATTCAAAGGAAATATTTTTACAGGAAAACTTTGATACTTTATTTCTCTTGGTGTAAAAATAGTTTCAGAAAAGCGAGAGAAATATCTTCCAATCATTTTCCTCACGTTTCACCTAAGGTTCTTAGTTGACTTTCTTCATGTCTCATCAATAATTTAAGCAAATACTTCTCGCCAAGAAAAGGATTGGATTTCGAACAAGATCCTCAAAATAGTTCTTCCCTCGTGAAAGAGGTTTCTATTTTTAGCTCATCAGTATCTTTTGTTGCTTAGATTTCTGGTTAATAGGGAGAAAAAAGGGGAATGAAATTAAAAGAAGACAAAGGAAAGTCTATTGCAATTGAGTTTTTGGTAGACTTCCTGGTCGATGTGATTTGAGTGAATGTGAATGAAATAGGCAACCACCTGTCAGTGAAAAGGACTGCCAAACTTGACTGGTATAAAACACATTCATTATTTTGTGCTTGAAGTGTCAATACATTTTGTTCATGGATTTGAATAAAGTATTTCTCTAAATTTATCTCTTACACTACATTAATAAGGATTTCGATATTAGTGAAAGTTTTTTACCATGAAGTGATTGTTTATTTCGTTCTGATCTACATCACTTTATTCTGATGCTAATTGGATCGTATTGATTTGGCTATTTGCTTGTTCAACTGATTTCCTGCAACTTCGCTGAATAACTTCCTGCAAATACTGATTATCAATCTGATGAGGGCTCCTTTTGACGCCGACTAACTAACGGAGTAAGGCTTTTTAAAGTCCAAATTGCCTTATAAGAGCAATTTTCATAGATAGTAGATCTCATAAATGTGTTGCAAGGGAGAAAAATGCTCAAAAATTCCAAGCACCCACCCTAACGTAAAGGAATGCAAAACGCAGAAAAGCAAAAACCTTCTCTCATAGTTTAACAACGGTTGCTATTGAACCCTGGACTTTATGGTCCAAAGTCCTATCGTCAGGCCACGTTAAACCTTGCATTGACGTGATAGAAACACAATGTGCGTAAGCCAGACCAATAACATGCTCAAAAATACTAGGTTTATTTTGCATGAGATGTTGAAGTTGGGGGGGGGTGCAAAAAATGCGTCTCATCGTGACCATGCCTGATTCACCCTACATCACGTGATAGCAATTAAAATGTAACTGCGTGTAATGGGGGGTTAAAAAATGAGAAGTTTTTTGTATAAAATGTAAAAAAATGATACCATACAATATATTGAAAGAAATTATTTAGAAAAATCCTGCTAATTCAAAAAATAATAAATCAAACTCAGATGATTTCATAGTCATTGACTCGTGAAACAACAGGTCTAGCATGTTGAAGCCCCAGTCGTTTTCAGAGAATATATTTCTATAAATATCAAAAAGTTAGATTGGTAACAAGAAAAGTGTCTTCTAACAGACAACAACAATCATTATGTGTTCGCCGTAAAATATATTTTTTTGAAAACACAACAGAAAGACTTTACGCCAAATAAAAGCGGTCCCCAAATCTAATGATTAACCTCATTATGGAAAATTTACACAAGAAATTTCTGAAAGATTCTTCAATCCTTTAAAAAACTAATTCGGCAATCAGTTTTCGCTTAGAGATTTCTGACAAACAGAGATCTGTTGGAATCTCATTGTTCAGATACGCTGTAGGCGATGCATTGTGTATTTTTGTATTGAACGAAGAATATTTCCTAATTATATAGTAGCACTGATTTACCTTACTCTTTATATATATATCGATTTTATCCACGAAAGTTCATATAGTGCGTGAACTCATAATCTTATTCATATGTCAATATGTATTGCTTTCACTTGATTACACTGAACATGTCGCCTTGGAGATATATATTCAAGTAGTTTTATTTTAAAATACCACAACATTTTTGTATTAAAGGTCATTTATAACAATACGCAGTGGAAGATATCAACATTCCAAATAAATTTTTATCTTTACTTGATGAGATTCTCCAAGAAAATATTAACCATGCGACCGAGTAAATAACATGGATATATAAAAAGTATTGTTTAACTGTATTGACGTGTGCTTATAAAAACTGTAATGCAACTATAAAACAGAAATTAATTACATCTTGATTACTGACTAAAATTAAATTCATACTTACGCGAATATTTTTTTTAAAAAATGCAATTATAAGTTGCCAAAAATATGCAATATTCTTCTCGAAATGTATTTTTCTTACAAAATATATTTTTCTTTCTGACTGAAAGAGATTATGTTGAAGAGCATAATGATAAAATTTTCTTAAAAGAATCGAAGGAAAATGACTCATCTTCTATCAGACTGCCATAGTTTTTCGCGAAAAAAACATTGTATATGGATTATTTCAGCTTTTCTAAGTAGATACGCTCTTTGTAAAAAAAAATGATCTTCCAAAGCAGATTTGAAAAATATATTTCGTCTGAATCAGGGCCCGACTGAACCTAATTGGGGCCCAGGGCAGAGACTTCTTTAGGGGCTTCCCTTTGCTTCACGGCAACAAACTTTCTATACGATTAAGCAAACGATTCGATTTGATTGACAAGTAAAATAAGCGTTCCACATGCTCCGATTTAATTGTAAGGCTTCTTTCCGCTGAATGTTTCTTTTCGACAAATGGGCTCTAAAATAATTTTTTCCCCCACAAAATTAATGAAAATCAAATGTTTAAGCAGTTTCACGTGTATACATAAATTATTTTATTAGTTTCATGCAGACTATTAAATTGGAGTTTTTTACTAAAATGTATCTTACAGTTTTATTTTAATGATAAAAATCTTGCTACATTGTATATTAGCGAAATTCTAATAGAGTAAAAATAAGATCTAATAATGAAAATGTATTCATATAGTAATTTAGGGCGTAATATTTTTGAATAGCTGGTTTCAAAAACATGTTAAAGTTATAAGCGAGAAGCTATGTGCATGCAATCACCTAAAACTAAGAATTAGATCAATTATTTTTTTCTTTCAAAATGTGCAAGAGTTGTTTTTAACTGAAATTTTCCATAATTTTGTTAATATAGCCGGTGGTTATTATAACTAGTTTTTTTGCAACCGGCATTTAATTCTTAAGTAATTTCTGTGCTATAAAAATGATTCTCAAAACGGTATGTTTAATATTCAATTTGATACTTTGAGTTGCGCATATTATCCAAACCGTTCCTTGGTATTTGCTATAAGTGTATTTCTCTGAAAGCGAAAAAGCAAATTCAACTGATTGAAAAAAAAATTCCCATGATGTAATATGTTTCATATCACTATTAATTCCAGCCTCATTCAACGAGCGTTATTTGTTTAAGCACATTCTGCAATAAGGCTGATATTTAAGTTTCCTCGCCAAACCTGACTCTTGTCTGACACACAAGACGACGACGGTATTTTTGTAATCCAGTTTATTGGAATAAACTTCTGTTCACATGTGTTTTTGTAATAATAATGTTGAAATATTTATAAAAATCTGTTTGTATAACGCCAACGATGAAAATATTGTTGATTATTATAGAAGCGTAACTGTAAAAGCAGATAAAATGATGTAAAAGAGGCGACTACTAAATTGTAGTGTCGTGAATTCCTTTATATTGCCTAATGTTTTCTGAAAAAAAAACCTTATATTATATTTTTATTCAGAAAAAATAGTTAAAAAATTATGTCATTAAATTAATTTGAAAGTTTTCTATTAAATTCTCATGAATCAGACAAAATTTTGATTACAAAGGCAAAAAGACAAAAGAGACCTCAAAGGTAACAATTAATAGCTCAATACATAACATACAATATGTAAACACACAACTTTATTGAAAAACGGAGTGACATAACTATTCTTCTTTTCTGGTCAGAACCTCAGAAACCTGATTTAGCAAATAATTGTGTGTTATTATATTCCATAAATTACATAAAATATCTGGAAACAAGGTTCAGAAATGAATTAAGTTAAACATCTCTCTATTTAGGATTTTATTTCAACCACGTTACATTTTTCGCATGTTGGAGCATTAAAAGATAAAAGTAGCAATTTTGAAAACACATTTATTCAGCACCTCATTCAAGAGTAAATAGAGACATAAACATTATTAAAGGGAACAAATTGAATGATTACACTTTTCTACTTCTTTGGTAGATGTATGTTTCACTTTTAATTTATTTGCAATCAATAAATGTAGATTAGTAAAGAACTAATACCAAGTAATAAAAATATTTTTTTTTCACTTTGTTTGTTTTGCTTAAGAAGAATTTTTATACACTCAAACCTGAGTGTGTTTATGGGTAATAAATAGCCACAGCACAAACACACAACAAAAAAAAAAATGCATTAAAACGCAATAATTTTCGCAACACAATTAAAAAATACTTTTTACCCGCTGAATAAGATCCGCTCAAAAAATCTCGCGTAGAAAAGAACTCAAAATCCAATACAATAACTAAAAGTTACTTAAAAAATGAAATTAAGACACGCGCGAAGATAGTATATTCAGGAAAGTTATTTTGTGTTAGTGTTTCAAAGTTGCTAGAAAAATTATTAATTCTTAAATATAATGTCTAAATGGTTAATTATCACACGAATTTTAATTATTTTGAAATGAGTTCAATTATTACAACCTCATCTCTTCCCAATCTAGAATTTCATTTTATATCATTGTTTCAAATTTATTACAATTATTAATAGTCGCATCCAAATGCTTAGTTATGGCATGAAATATGTTTTACTAAGCATTTTTATTTCATTATTCTTATAATATTTTTGCTCAAAAATTAAAGAAAAATGTTAACTTTTTATATATTATCAATATTAATTAATAAAAACATATTTCTCGTATCTCAAATTTTAGTAAAATATGCTTAAGAAAATTTAACATAACTGTAGACAGGAAATACATTAAACTAATTATTCATTATTTTTCCATTTCTTAGTTTCGGAGAAAAAAATTTTTTTTTCTCTCATTTTACTGCTATTTTTCAGAAAAAAAGCATCATAACGAATGTTTCGTAGCAATAAAACGATTTGGTATTTTTTAAATAATCATGCTTAATGTGTTTCGAATCTAAAAATAAATAAAAAAATTAAAACGCAAGGAATGATTCAAAATTAATAGAATCATTAAAAATTATAAACAGAGATAAATATAAATGAAATGTGTTAATGATGGGTTTTTTTCTTTGAATTTTAATCAGTAATTTCATAATTTAATACTTGTAATTCCTATTTAAGCTAGTAATTAAGCTAGAATGTAATTTACAAATACGTGAATACAAATAATGGATTTTATGTGAAGATGTTCGCCAATATTAACGTCCAGCGTATTCTAAATAAAATAAATGAATGATGGAAGCTTTCTTTTATTAGCACTGGAGTGAAACTACATGAATTACATCATTAAAGAAAATTAGAAGTCGCAGAATTCCTTCCATCCCTGTCGCCACATTGGATGTTCCCGCCGCAGACGGAAATCACGTGACATCCCTGGTCGATAGCTATGACGTCAATCGCAAGTGGTGGTAGCGGTGAGCAATCGGTTGAGGCCAGGGGACGAGCACTGTAGCTTTCACGAGAAAAGAAATTCTACTTGGTACAGTGAACACACATAAATAAAAAAACGCGGCATTTTTTTTTTTTATTTTCACTTCTCGGAAATCTGTGTGAACGCGTGTTGCCGGAGTTTGTAATTTTGAGGGATGTCCAGTGATGCGTGACCGACAGCAGGAAAAAATAAATATGAAAAGACTTATATTTTTTTGTCCAAATCTCCCGAACCGGGCTGAGTTGTCCGTTCTGACAAATACACAACATTATTCAGTTAATTAAATATTCCTTTCTACTGATACTCTCCACTATTCCGCTACCTTTATTTTGGAATAATTACTTTCCTAATTTTCAATACTTCTTGCAAACCTCTTGACAAAGACACGTTTTCCAGATTGATTCCAATAATATTATAGCTCTCCTATTTAATCTAATATTTCTTGGAAACACTGGCGTAGATAATTTTAGATTAATACCATCGCAGCTTTCTATTCAAATACCTCTTGGAAACACTGGCACAGACATGCCTTTTTTTTTCAAAATAATTTCAATAATATTACAGCTCTCCGTTTAATATAACACTTTTAGGGAAAGCTGTTTGAGGTATATTTTTTTTCAGATTAATCATTAATATTATAGTTAAACATAATGCTTCTCTTACAGTTTAATTGAATGCTTAACCTAATCCTTCTTTAATCTAATACTTCTTGGAAACACTTATAGATGATATTTTTCAGATTAATTTCTGTAATATTAGAGCTCTATTTAATTCAATACTTCTTGAAAACACTAATATGGATAATTTTTCAGATTAATTTCAATATTGTAACAGCTCTCCTATTAATTATCTATACTTCTTGAAAATACTGGCCCAGATATATATTGATTTAATTAAATAATTATTACAAGAGTTAGAATATTAAATGATGTTAAGCAGCATGCTTGAATTTCTTTGTCAAATGTAATAAAAATGGGCTTTTGAAGTTTCCGTTACTTTTTCGCCTTATAATTTCACATTAACTTATCTGGATAAGAAAATAAAGAAAAATAATCTCTTTACTTAATACAAATTAATATTGTATATTAATACTGAATATTACAAATTAATTATAATACATGAAGCTTTTTTTAAAAGGGTTGTATTTTAAAATTCCAAAAACTCACTAAATAATCGCGATTAGTATATAAATTAAACTAGCTAGATGTACACTCTTTACTGGGCTACATTTAAATCATTTTCCATCTGGTTCAATAAACTTATTGTTCACATCTTATTTTCCACATGCTTACTTTTGAATTTAGCTAAGTAAAATTTGAACTAGATTTTAAGGATCTTTTAGTTCTGAAACTAATAGCAGTTTAGTTATGAAAAGACAAATATTAAACTAAAATAATGAACATAAAAGAGGAACTTACATCGTATATTTATATAGAAAGCATGCGAAATAGATAGAAAGTAAAAAAAAAAATCTAATTGAAATTTTTAGTTTCAGTTTTAAAATATAAATTTTTATAGTTTAATACAGAAAAGCTCAAACATTACAAAATAATTAAATTAATAGCTCTACAAAACGATTTTCATTTTTTTGCATCATAAAATGAAATTGTTACAAATTTATAAATAATGATTATATTTGTCTTAAAATATCTCAGACAGATCAGAAATTCTCACATTTTGGGCAAAAATTGCGGTATTTAGACGTGCTGTAATTTAAAAACGGATTTCCTAATGATTTAGCGACTTGGCGACAGTTGGCGAGATTCTTGGCGACTTGGCGACGGTTGGCGAGATTTTTGGCGACTTGGCGAGAAATCGATACTTCTGGAAACATCCATCACCTAAGCTCTAGGACCAATATTTTTCGAGATAGCCTAGAAGCTTCCAGAACCTTGGCGAAACTGGTAGATTTCTCCGCCAAGTCAGGTATAAATACCGCAGCCCGACATGGAAGAGTCAGAGTATTGTGAAAACAGTCAGTTTAGTGAAGACGATTAGTTGTGACTGCTAGTTGTTTTCTGTCTGAGGTATTTGAGACCTGTGATTGGAAGCTGTTTCTTATTATATCTGACGAATTGTAGCTGTATAATTGTGATTGTTACAGCGGGAATTTCGTTTATCTAGTGAAGTTTTTACGAATAAAAGTCTTGTGTTAATTAAGTGGTCGCTTTATTCAACTCTCAATCAACACGAACCCGTGGAGCTCGGTACAACTGGTGTCAGAATCGGGATTGAAGAGTTGATGCAGCGTGTCACAAGAAAAATGGATATGGATTTGATGAAAAGTCTTCTCGAAAAATTAGCGGAGCAGATGGCTGAGATGAAAGCTGGACAAGAAGAGATGAAAGCTAGACAAGAAGAGATGAAAGCTGGACAAGAAGAGATTAAAACCGAGATGATGAAAGAGATAAAATCTGGACAGGAGGAGATGAAAGCTGGACAAGAAGAGATGAAAGCTAGACAAGAAGAGATGAAAGCTGGACAAGAAGAGATTAAAACCGAGATGATGAAAGAGATAAAATCTGGACAGGAGGAACTTAAAAAGGAACTTAAGAAGGACATTGTAAGTGTTAAAGAAGAATTCTCCAACATCATTCAGGAGAAGATGAATGCAATGGAAGATAAGGTAACTTCAGTTGAAACTAAAGTTCTGGAGATAGAAGAAAACGTTGAAGAAGCATTAGACAATATGAATAAGAAGATTGAAAGCTTGGAGAAGCAAATATCAAACAAACATGAGGAACCCAACGTGACATTTGTGCCTTCCCTAGCCAATATTAAACTCTCAACATTTGATGGGAAATCATCCTGGCAAGTATACAAGACCCAGTTTATGATGGTAGCGGAAGCTAATGGATGGAATCCCCGAGCCCAAGCTTTTCACCTGGCGGCTTCTTTAAGAGGAGAGGCGGCTGACATCCTCGAGACGCTTCCGGAGGAGCAGAGGCACGATTTCCAAGCCCTATCGAGTGCGCTTGAGTTGCGGTTTGGAGATAAGTGCACTAAAGAATATAGCACACTACAGTTAAAGTCCCGCTATCAAAAAGCGGGTGAAAGTCTTCAAGAATTGGCTGCCGATATTCAGCGACTTTCCCATCTAGCATTTTCGGACTGCCCAGCTGAGACACGTCAAGATCTGGCTCTCCATCACTTCATCGATAGTGTGAGGGATCCGGAGATACAGAAAACACTTAGACTCGCCGATGTCAAAGATATTGGATCTGCCCTAGTCTACGCACATAAGATAGAGGCTGCCCAGCAGGTCGCGCGTAAAGACCGGCACTCAATCAGAGCCGTCTCTACTACTGATACGGACTATGATCTCAGAAAGCAAATCGAAGATCTGCGGCGAAAATTCCGTAACTTAGAATTGAGTAAAGGGGGCAGAAACACGAAAATTCAGTGTTGGACTTGCGGTGCAATCGGACACGTTCAGAGAGACTGCCCGAAACGAAAAAATGGTGGAAATGATCTTCCACCACAACAGGGAAACTAATATGTGGCCATCTCGCGGGGCGGAGATGTCCAGAGAGTCAGAAGCCCCATTTCAAATCGTTTCACATTTCTTCCGTAAGTAGCGGTGACAACGGACTTTTCGTTATGGGACATGTCAACGAAGTTCCCTGCAGAATGATAATCGATACTGGAGCCAACGTAACTATCATTAGGACAGATTTGGCTCGCAAACTTGGTGAGAAACTCATCTGGACGCCGCCCTGCATTACCCTCCAAACTGTGACAGGTGATAAGATTAAAGTGCATGGAAAAGTCAATCTAAACATTGCATTTGGTAATGCCGTGTACCATCATATGGCATATGTAGCTGATATAAATGACGAATTTATTCTCGGATTGGATTTCCTCAAAGAAAACAATTTCAAGTTAGATTTTAAAAATAATGAACTACACTCATGTTCTGAAGACATAACGATTCTTAAGACGAAATATTCAGATATTAAATCAGTCCATCATATAACTGCAAAGAGTGAAACAACAGTACCACCAAGAACTGAGACAATAGTTTCCGGAGCTCTTTCAGAAGATAATAATTTTCATTATGGATTGACTGAATATCCAGATTCCGACAATAGCGTTAAAGGAGTACTAGTGGCTTCTTCACTCGTCGACCTTTCACGAAATGTAATCCCGGTAAGAGTTGCTAATCTAAGTAATAAGGTAAAACTTATAAAAGAAGGAGAAGTGCTAGCGACTTGCACTCCAGTGACCTGTATTAACCGAAATTGTCAAGCCACACTATCTGAGCCTCCTGACACTTTAATTAATGAACTCCTTCAAAGAGCAGAGTTAGATGATAAACAGAGGAATGCTGCAAGAAATTTATTATTAGAATTCGGAGATCTCTTTTCCAAGAAATCAGATGATGTTGGGCGAACCAAATTGAAGCAGCACCGAATCAATACAGGAAATCATCCACACATTAAACAACATCCTAGAAGATTGCCATTCGCTAAGCAGGAAGAGGTGGACAATCTTCTGATGGAAATGCAGCAGAATGACATTATTGAGCCATCAGAGAGTCCTTGGGCTTCGCCTATTGTTTTAGTTCGGAAGAAAGATGGTTCTACCCGATTCTGCGTTGACTATCGTCGGTTAAACAACATCACTAAAAAAGATAGTTACCCTCTTCCTAGGATTGACGATACACTTGATGCTTTATCCGGAAAACAATGGTTTTCGACTTTGGATCTCAAGAGTGGTTATTGGCAAGTAGAGATACATCCTGAGGATCGAGAAAAGACTGCATTCACCACAGGACAAGGACTTTGGCAGTTCAAGGTTATGCCATTTGGGCTTTGCAATGCACCTGCAACGTTTGAGCGCCTGATGGAGACAGTATTACGAGGACTTTCCTACGAAGCCTGTTTAGTATATTTGGACGATATCATTATTGTAGGGCGCACATTCGAAGACCATTTAAGAAACATCCGAAAGGTGCTGGAAAAATTAAAAATGGCCAACCTGAAGCTGAATCCTTGCAAATGTAATTTATTCCGACGTGAAGTAAGCTATCTGGGACACATTATCTCTGCTGAAGGTGTAAGAACAGATCCTGAAAAGATATCTGCAGTTAAGGATTGGAGTCGTCCAAAAGATGTCCACCAATTAAGAAGTTTTCTTGGACTATGCACGTATTACAGGAAATTTGTTAAGGGTTTTTCACGTATTGCCAGACCCCTTCACAAGTTGACAGAAGTTAAACAGAGATTTCTATGGACAGATGAATGTGAGAAAGCTTTTAAGCAACTGAAGGAGGCGTTGACATCTTCGCCCGTTCTTGCATATCCCCAGCCCGAAAAATTATTCATTTTAGATACGGATGCCAGCAACGAAAATATCGGAGCTGTTTTGTCGCAGGAAATTGATGATAAAGAATATGTCATTGCTTATTGGAGTAAATGCCTATCAAAACCGGAGCGGAATTATTGTGCAACCAGGAAGGAATTGCTGGCAATCGTCAAAGCAATAGAACATTTCCACCATTATCTATATGGAAGAAAGTTCTTGCTCCGGACCGATCACGCATCCTTAACCTGGCTTTTAAATTTTAAAAATCCAGAAGGACAGGTAGCCAGATGGATTCAACGACTCCAGGAGTTTGACTTTGAAATACGTCATCGCAAAGGAACTCTTCATGGAAATGCTGATGCACTATCAAGGAAACCGTGTAATGAAAGCTGCCGATATTGTTCTAGAGTAGAGAAGAACTATCAGCTGATAAATACTTCGGTACGCCAAGTTACTGTTTCACCTCCATCAAAACCAGACCCATGGAGTGATAAAGGACTTAGGGAAGCCCAAAAAGAAGACCCAGATATAAATCCAATTCTTGAATTGAAAGAATCTTCTAGTATGAGACCAAGTTGGCAGGAAATCTCCACCTACAGTCCTGCTACTAAGCAATATTGGGCTCTTTGGGACTCACTCCATATAAGAAATGGTGTCTTATACAGGAAATGGGAGTCCGATGATGGACGTAATTTCAAAAGGCAGCTTGTTCTTCCAAAATCAAGAATTTCAGATGTTTTGAAAGAATTGCACAATAGCTCAACTGGAGGCCACTTCGGAGTAATGAAAACTCTACAGAAAGTTCGAGAACGCTTCTATTGGAGCAAAACGAGACAAGATGTAGAGAAATGGTGCCAATCTTGTGATGACTGTGCGGCAAGTAAAGGACCGAAGAAACGTAGCCGAGGAAGGTTGCAGCGGTACAACGTAGGAGCACCTTTTGAGCGGATAGCATTGGACATTTTGGGTCCTTTACCACGATCCTCAGATGGCAACAAATACATACTAGTTGTCATGGACTACTTTACTAAGTGGCCTGAAGCGTTTGCAATCCCCGATCAAGAGGCGACTACAGTAGCCGAGGTTCTAGTGCAGCAATGGGTTTCCAGATTCGGCACACCCTTACAAATTCATTCTGATCAAGGGACAAATTTCACCTCTGTTGTGTTTAAAGGAATGTGTCAAATTCTCGGAATAGACAAGACGCAGACCACGCCACTACACCCACAATCGGATGGCATGGTAGAGAGGTTTAACAGAACCATCTTGAATAACCTTTCACTTATGGTTTCCAGAAATCAGCAAGATTGGGATTTGAAGCTACCGCTGTTTCTGCTTGCATATCGCAGTGCTGTCCATGAGACTACCGGATATACTCCTTCACAGATGCTCTTTGGTCGCGAACTTCGTCTCCCTTGTGATCTTCAGTTTGGTCGTCCACCGGATACATCTTCATCGCCAGAGGAATACCTTCGAGACCTTCAGGCACGTCTTGAAGATGTCCATAACTTCGCTCGAGACCGAATCAACCTGACGACCGAAAGAATGAAGACAAGGTATGACACAAGAGCGACAGGACATGAATTTCAAGAAGGTGACAAAGTTTGGTTGTGGAACCCGATTCGACGTAAAGGACTTTCTCCAAAGTTGCAAGCCAACTGGGAAGGTCCCTACACAGTCCTAAAAAGACTGAACGACGTCGTGGTTCGTATAAGAAAATAATCTTCTTCAAAACCAAAGGTAGTACATTATGATAGATTAGCTCCTTATCGTAATGTAGAGTAGAAATTAGTAGACCATGGTCTCTTTGTAAATAGTATAGATAATTTTTTATCTTTTCTATTTTTTTGTATTTTTAGTTGCTTGTGTATGTAATGTATCCTCTTGAAATGTAAATTCTCTTATATTAAATTTGGCCTCCTATCAGGGGATTGTACTGCCCGGGACGTGCAGTCCTTGAGAGGGGGGCAATGTTACAAATTTATAAATAATGATTATATTTGTCTTAAAATATCTCAGACAGATCAGAAATTCTCACATTTTGGGCAAAAATTGCGGTATTTAGACGTGCTGTAGTTTAAAAGCGGATTTCCTAATGATTTGGCGACTTGGCGACAGTTGGCGAGATTCTTGGCGACTTGGCGACGGTTGGCGAGATTTTTGGCGACTTGGCGAGAAATCGATACTTTTGGAAACATCCATCACCTAAGCTCTAGGACCAATATTTTTCGAGATAGCCTAGAAGCTTCCAGAACCTTGGCGAAACTGGTGGATTTCTCCGCCAAGTCAGGTATAAATACCGCAGCCCGACATGGAAGAGTCAGAGTATTGTGAAAACAGTCAGTTTAGTGAAGACGATTAGTTGTGACTGCTAGTTGTTTTCTGTCTGAGGTATTTGAGACCTGTGATTGGAAGCTGTTTCTTATTATACCTGACGAATTGTAGCTGTATAATTGTGATTGTTACAGCGGGAATTTCGTTTATCTAGTGAAGTTTTTACGAATAAAAGTCTTGTGTTAATTAAGTGGTCGCTTTATTCAACTCTCAATCAACACGAACCCGTGGAGCCCGGTACAATATCTTCTACCTAGATTGGCTCAGACATTAATCCAATGAGGAGTACAATGATTGAATAGTCTGTAATTTATGAAGTTATTAAATATTAAAGTTGAAACATCTATTTACATTCTAGTGTATTTCCGAGCTTAAGTTATAGTGGGAAAGTCGAAAAAGCATTCGCTGATGAAGGCAAAAAACAATACTTTCTTAAAAATCCAAAAATAAAAAACAAATAATGAATATTGCGATCATTTACTGATTTATTATTACCTTTTTTCACATTTACATTGTGATAATGTAAGAAAAAAAGGAGGATCCTCATTCAAATAATTTTTTCTTTGTTTCCTTTGTGATACAAAATATAGATAACAAGTTTAAAAAGAGGGAATTACATTACGATTGTTTCTCAAAACGAGAAGAGTACTGGCGTGAAATGATGCATCGCTTAAAATAATTTTGTCACATGAGCAATTTTTCTGAACATAGTACTCCAAATGAAATGATTCCGCTTGGGTGGCAGGTCAAGTATTGGGGGATATTCTGATAGGTCTCTGCTTCTAAATGTCAAAAACTCTCACTCGTCTATTTCTAACAAACTGGTATAGCACTACTCTGGCCTAGGTACAAAGAAGTAAGTCTGTGCAAGTACAATACACATATATAACGAGGCAGGTACTTCCTTATACCTTTAGGTTAATTGGTTTTGAATACTCCCCCATCAACAAGCGACTTGAAATTTTGAACCACGGCCAGGTGACGAGGTCACACATGAGCAAAAAACTGAGTTTTTATCTTAATTTAGCCTAAGACCGACGTATTGATAAATGTTTCAACCCATTCAGTGCACCCTTTCTCAATTCAACCCGTTACTATATATATATATATATATATATATATATATATATATATATATATATATATATATATATATATATATATATATATATATATATATATATGTGTGTGTGTGTGTGTGTGTGTGTGTGTGTGTGTGTGTGTGTGTGTGTGTGTGTGTGCGTGTGTAAATAAATAAAGTATAATAAGAATAAAATAAAGTCAATAAGTCAAGGAAAATGAAGTCAGTGAATTATTTAAAGTCAATCATTGACTTGATGTCGAATCCGTGTCATCAAATTAGTGAACACATTTTAATTGTATACTTACTCCTATTTTATTTCGCTTAATTTAATATAATTAGTATAAAAAATTCTTTTATATGTCACAACATAAATTATTTATCTCGATATATTTGCTTGCTGGTACAAGAAACTCATCTGAGATTTTTTAATTGCTACTGCGATAGAAGCTAAGACTTTTGAAAGTACAGTAATTGCTCATATTGAGGGCTACGAAAAATTTTAATTAAGATTTCTGAAAAACTAATGTCTGAAAGCAGCTCGGAGCCAGTCCTTAGAGAGCTTATCACTGTTAGAGAAAAATATTCTCGAGCCATAAAGTTGCAAATTCTGTACAGCAGTCTTTCCAGAGTGTATATTGACCACACTGACATTATGTCACGCTAATTGCAGTTCTTAGGTCGAGTTGACTTGAAATGCGATTTATCATTCAAAATTAGGATCCTTGATAGCATATTGCAACGTCTTAACATGTTATAAGAACTTTGCTCCGATGTCTTGATTGGTTAGTTTCCCTTTTCGAATATAGTAAGTTCAAATTGGAAATAGTAAGTAGAATTCACTGAACATCCTTAGTGTTTACTAAAAATGACTAGGGCTCATTCAATAGGTAGCGATTGCTGTGTCATTAACTTGAAATAATACCTAAGGGAGTAGCAGAACTAAAAAGAATGTCATTGTTTTAAGCCAACACTAATTTTTCTTCAACTAAGTCACTTGCAAACTGATGCACCAATTCTCAAGACTGTACCCGATGCCATCAGAAGGACCTGATACAATAAACTTGTAAGAGTTTGTTAATTAAAGACCAGCGGTGGATTGTACGTTTTCTGGCTTCAATTCCTGTTGAACAAATTAGTTGAAACTTCACATTTAAAATTTTCGTCTTTGTATAAAATATTGATAAATAATTTAAAGATGGTTTGTACTTTGATAAGAAATGCTTTGATTATGCATAGTCAATGTGTTGGGTACAGTAACATACTTTTGACAGAATAATGGCTTAAAGCTGTTGTAAGGAAATTTTAGTGTTCTTTGTCTTATTTGCTTCTGGAAATAAAAATTTTCTCAGACAGTGAACCTTATTCAATCGTCGTAAAGGGAAAAACTCGGAAAAATCCCCCCGCCCCGACAGATGTGCAGGCCGAAGTGCAACAATAATCGTTTCTCGCTGTTCAACAGTGGTAAAGATGCACCTTTGGGGTCAGAAGAGCGCTGCCCTACTCTTAAGGCCATAATAAATCTTATAGCGACCAAGCTTGAAGGAGTAATTTCATATGAGTGAAATGACAACATTTTGCGTAATAGTTGATCTTGACCTCGATTTCAGCTTTTAATATACAATGAGAGATAGATGTTTGTTTTCAAGATCAATAGTGGTAAGTGAATTTCAGTTTGTACAATCTAGAATTTATAAAATGTCCTCCGAGAAAACAAAACGGGGTAGTTATTCGAATGCCTTAATACTGACTGGTTTTAGCTGGTAGAGTTTACGGTTAATAATGAATATAAATCACTGATATCGATTTTTATTTGGATGATGAATTTCATCTAATTGAATTAACGTTTTTAGGAAAGTATAATATCAGTAAAGTTTAGTAAACACCTTCTCATTTCCTAGAAATTTTTAAAATTTTACTTTCAGAATAAATTTATTCCTTTTTAGTAAGTAACTTTAATAACATTTTAATTATATGCTCATAGCTTACTTCGTAATTTATGGTATAAAAATCACCACTTATTTTGAGAAAATTTAACAATAATTTTTAATTAATATTAGGAATTTTTTTAAAAAGGATTGTATTGCAGCGAAAATTGCCACAATGTTTGTTTTAATATCTTCAGATATTTTTCATTTCAATCATTATAGAAAACTGCTTAACTAAGTTTCTAAATAAAACAGTTTGATTGACAGAAAACTTGTCAATCCTATGATTTTTCCGCTCTATTTCAGAAGAATGGATTCCTGTCCTAATGGATCAATTGTAAAAGATGCTTGATTTTTTTCTCGTTTTGTAATCAGTTAACATAGAAATTTTATCAATAATTCTGAAAACAATCTTATCATTTTCATTTTAAATAACGAATTAATTGGCCAGATATACCTTATTTTAACTTGCTTGTGAGTGAAGTTTATTTTAATTGACCAGTTTATGTATGAAAAGGGTATTTCTGAATCAAACTTCTCTTAACGAGAATCCTTTTTTATGATACAAGGATAGACCTTTATTGATGGAAGGTAATTTGACCTCTGAAATTTTATCGGACAATAATTCATAATAAAGGTGGTAGTCCTTTCGCAACATTCTTGCAAAAAAACAGGAATGTTGCGAAAGGATCGCAACATTCAGTCTATTCGCTTAAATGTTATTGAAAGACCGTTCTTTGGACGGGGCGAGTAAATGACTCAAGAAAAACAAAGCAATAGCATTCTGAAAATCTCCCTTTTACAGCTCTTGGATTGTGTTTCACCAAACAGCTCACTTTTGACTAGGGATGGGCGATCCTTGCATGAATTGTTTATTAAGAACTAGTTCATCTCACGGAGTGAGTAAATAACGACTCAGATAAAGAGAGCGGTATCTACCATAAATTACTCTTGTCTCCAGCTGTGAGATTGAAACCATTTCGCGCCATTGATCAGCAGTTCTGCCACGTGGCTGTTCATGGGTCCATAGAGAATCGGCAGCTCAATAACGTTCTTCATGTACAGTTCGATTTTTAAATCCATTTAACTTCCATTCTTTATCAGCTCTAGCTCAGGTATTGATGAGCCTGCCTACCTGGATTATTTAAACTATTTGATTCACCCTTTTGCGACTTCAACGGTTAGCAAACTCACTTTAATTTAGTTTTCTAATCATAATTTATATTATTCTATAATTTTGTATGATACCCTTAAATTATACTAATATAGCATTTATAATGTTTCGAGTATTTAATAAAGATTTATTTGTGTTGATTTGCATTTACCAATTCGTAACTTTATTTTTAATGGAAAATAAAATGTGATTTTAAGGTATTTATTAAAGTGTTTCATTGAGGAGTGAACATTGAGGAGTCTTGGACAACTGGTTCTTTTCAGGGAATGAGCGATTTTTAATCTGATCCGGAAAATGTATGACTTAGCTCAGCATTCTAATCAACAAAACGCCAGTTACTTCAATCCTTTATTTTTAATAATGGATTATGTAAAAAAATAAAGAATGAAAGACTTATATTTGATATTTGAAATATATAATAATTGAAGAGGATTTATACTTTCCATCCTTTATTTCAATACTAAATTCTGCAATTAAAACTACGTTTCATGTGTGAGACTCAAGTGTAAACTATTAATATTCAATTTTTGGAGGTATTGTAAATAGTGATATAAATAATGGTGTTAGAAAACTCGCCTATATCACCAAGTTACTCGCTCTTTCGAGTGATGGTTAAGTAAGAAGGTTAACCTGAGCTCGCACCTTCCTCTTCACATCCATGTTGTACCAGTGGAAGGACTTTGGACGTCACAGATCAAAGTGCATATTTCACCAAGCCACGAAGCATTAGCAACCCAGTGAAAAGAAATGCAATCACCCTCCCAATAACCGAATTTTCTGATTCAGATTTCTTTATGTATCAGTAAGACTCGTTTAAACCATTCGATAACATGTCTGTTTTATTGGATGTTGTTGCACCAGCATATTTTCTTGTACGTAACTCACAATTTGCTCTACCAGCTAGGGGAAGCAGCAAGTGGAAGTCCTCGTCATTTCGAAGCAAGAAGCAAGCAGAAAATCCTAAAGCTTGAAATGCCACCCTTACAGGCATTTACTTCTACTGGAAGACATTGTGAACACGTTCTATTTAATGTAACACAGCCGTTTTTGGTTAACACGACGGAGCATCAGTTAAATTGGGTTTTTAACTTCCTACTGATAAAGAAAACGACACCCAAACCAATAAGGTCATCGGGACCAATCTCCTGGGTTGTTAGTGACAGAGGGGTACTGACATCCAGCATGGTATTTCATATGAACGCCAAGAACCCATCGATTATGTAATATGTAGTCAATCATGACGCAGCAATATCAGTTTGAAAGATCTACTGAAGAATACATATGTGTGTGTGTGTAGAAAATTTAATAGTTAAAACAAAATATAACTATAAGTTCTGCTTCTTTTTCCTTGTTATTAAGTATTTTTTTAGAATAACGAGTCATGCGAATCACATTTTTAATATAATGACTTTTCCAATTAAATTAAATTTTACATCAGTATCTTAAAATTCTTGTATTTATGAGCCTCAATACCTCAGAAATGAACATTTTCATAAGATTTCTGAAAATTTTCTACCGATTGTGCACATATTTCTTTGTATGTATCTGCGTAAGCAGTACGGTTTAAAAAATTTCTCTATGAAATACAATGTCTCACTAATGGTTTAGTGAAGTAAATTTCACTGAGTAATACTTTTCAGCTACACTGTAAATCAATTAAAATCGGGAAATAATAATCAAAATTTTCTTTCATGTGATATTTTGATGCCAAAATAATAAAAAAAAGTTTAAGGTTGGATCCTAGCAGAGCCCACACCCTTTGTGAGAATGATTTTCGTTGGCAATAATTGTGGCTTCTGCCAATCTTTGTAACCCTACTTTGATATACAAGAGATATGTTAAACCTAATTATTTCTGGAATTTTCCTTTCGGCAGGGCACTTTTTATCAGTTTTTCGCCAAGGGTGTGGCTTCTCCTAGGATTTTACCAAATTAAAAATTATCAAGAGTTATTATCACGCTCTTGTTCGATTTGACACAGGTGCCGTATTATCTAGGGTTCCAAATTCTGATTTTTTTGGTGATTTAGAAATGTTGCCAAGATTCATCGCGCCCGTCACAATATGTCATGTATTGTGACGGGCGCGATGACGTAAATACTAGCGTTGCCAAAATAGAATTTACTGCATAAATTTTATAGGTCTCAAATCTCTATGACGTAATAAAAATCAGGTTGCCAGATGCATAAGAAAATCGGCCAAAAAAAAGACCAAACTCAGAATTTTGAACTCTGGATTATATGGCACTTGTGCCTTGGATTTTACCTTTGTAATTGCGGCCGGTAAATTATGAATCAAAAAATTATTTAAGTAAAAGATTCATACCAAAAGCATCAGAAGCCGATGTTATATCTCGGATGATATTGGAAATGTAGAGAAATTAGCACGAGTAGCGTAGCAGATTAGACGATATGAACATCAGTATATAGCATCAAATATGAGAAAATCTAAAAAATGTTGACCATTATGAAGTTCTATACATTTTCTATGTTGATGTTATGTGTGGAAGTCCGATGAGTAGATGCATTAATCTTTTTTGAGGGCGTAATTGGAGCTATAAACCTTATGCGCACCAGAGTTTTCTCAGCCAAATGAACCTCCATTGAGGTGTTGTTGAAGTAAGGTAAAGATGGTACCAACTCGTTGGCTGGTATCGTCAAATTAATCAATTATAAATTTAAAAAATGAACTCAATGGCTTTTTTGTAAAAGTCGACAGAAAAAGGAAACGGAAACAGCTTGAAATTGACTTAATGCTTTAGAAAACATAACAAAGAAACAAAAGTCAATAATTTAAATATTGTGTGCTAAATAACTGCGTGTAACCTATAAATTTGGAACTTAGAATATTATCTATCAATTTGGTTATTTTTGAGTAAGTAAAATTTACGACACATTTACTTAAAAATTAATCAGCAGTGGCTCAAAAGGGAACATAACAGTTATAGGTCGCCAAAAAAATTTTTAGCCGAATGCAGATAAATTTGGAGAATTCTTTTCCTATTAATGAAGCACTTTGCGACTTAAGCAAAAATCTCAAAATGATCAGTACATAAAATTACTATGAAAGACATAATATCATAAATGAATAAACATAACATAAAGGCCAGCATTTTAAATTTTAATTATCGTAAATATATATTCATTGGGTTCCATGTAAATACGGGTACCCTTTGGTCTGGCGAAAAATAGGCGGTAAACTTTAAGTTTTGGTAAACCTGGTATATTTAGCGCTTGAGCTTACATTGTTAAGGGTTGCCATTTTAGGCACGGGTGCCGTATAATCCAGAATGCCATATTCTGAGTTTGGCAATAATGCATCTGGCAACCTTGTTTTTATTACGTCATGGATATGGAGACCTATAAGAATTATGCAGAAAATTCTATTTTGTAACCCTAGTATTTACGTCATCACGCACGTCACGATACGTCATCTTGGCAACATTTCTTCATCGCTAAAAAATTGAGTATTTGGAATCATGGATTACACGGCACCTGTGCCCCATTTTGTTATTTACATTTTGTCTACTATCTTGTAGTAAAAACGAATTGCAGAAAAATCAAGGGGTTCCCGTGCACATATCTATAAATAAACTTTTACCCAATTATTATTCCAAAAAACAATTTTTAAGAGAAAGTGTAAACTATATCGCCTTCCCAAATATCGCCAAATCCACTTTGTTATGTATATTAGGATTAAGCCAAGTTTAAGTTCATGCTGTCGGCGAATTTAATCATAGTGCATTATGGATAGTTTTTAACTAAAGATATCAGTAATTCTAATATGTTTCCATAGGGTAATCATAATGATGTCAAATTAATTCTGTATATAAGGAGCACACTTGTTAAAGATATGTAATAATGATTTTACGTAAATATAAATAAAATTTTTAAATCTAGAAATATTTTTAATTGAAGCAATCATATGACTCCAAAATATGCACATGTATTAAAATGAATTGCAGTATAAGTTTAAAAACCATTTTTTCATTTATGTAGCTTTGACAATGTTTCCTGTTTCAAAATGGTAGTTTGAATTGCCTTTTAAAATTAGTCAGTTCCAATGCCAAAATCAAAACTTGACAGTTACTTGTCCAGTGAAGAAGAGTTAACCCATAGGCAGCAAACAGGCTCACTGGAAGATTTGAAGGTAAGATTCCAAACGAAGCATTTCTTACAAATTTTATTACAAGCATTGGTAGCAATTTTATTGCTGACATTGGCACAACTCTTTTAGAACACCGTCAATTTAAAAGGGAAAACAAAACTATTTGTTTGAGCTATTCTTATAAAAATGTCTATTATTATTTTAAATTTAGGTGAAACAATTAAGTTATTTTCTTTTATGAACACCACAATCGGAAAATCATTACCAGCAAAAACTCATTACGAAATTATTTTGGCGGCGCAAGTGCCGTATAATCCAGAATGCCAAATTCTGAGTTTGGCAATATTTTGGGGTATTTTCTTATGCATCTGGCAACCTTGTTTTTATTACATCATGGATATGGAGACCTATAAGAATTATGCAGAAAATTCTATTTTGATAACCCTAGTATTTACGTCATCGCGCACGTCATGATACGTGATCTTGGCAACATTTCTTCATCGCCAAAAAAATTCAGAATTTGGAATCCTGGATTATACGGCACCTGAGCTATTTTGGTTATTTAATGATTTTTTAAGATTGACTTTTACGAAAGGCAACCGACTCTTATTTCATTTAAAATGTTTGTTTATAATCCGTCATTTTACATTTCTTTATACATTAGAATGTCTTGTTTCGATTAGATTCCTACTGTGTCAGCTAAGTCCCATCAACATCAAATAACTCATATAAATTTGAACCCGATTATGTAGAGGTTTAAGTTGGTATCTTTCTTAATACATTACACAAACGAATTGAGATCTACATGCACAAAAGTTGAATAGGACAAACGTAAGTCAGTCGTGATCAATGGGTTTTCAGCAGCTTTTAATCTCAAACAGCGATGTGAAAGAATAGACAATTATCATCCCAAATAATAATGATATAAAATTAGATTTCATTTTGCGGGTGCATGGAAATTTTTATCTTTAAATGATAAGATACTGTGAGGTATTTCGGTCAACGATACAGGAATACTGCGCATAAAGTACATCGTAGCAAATACCACACATGTCATCGGAACTAAATATGTTAAGATAAAAAAACTAGAGTTTCAGAATGTTAGAAAAGCATATTTTTTTTAATATCACTTCAAAAACACTTAAAGTTGCTTAGTTTTTGTGCCGTCCACTTTTTGTGCAATTTCTTGTGCATTATATGAAAAGATCAATTAAAGTGGAACATGACTGATGAAATTATCATTCAAAAATGAAATGGTTGGATCAGCCATTCAGTTTTTTCATATGTGTTTCATCACATTACTTTAATATTTCACCAAACAAATACATTAAAAATGTATTATCACCTCATGACAATCTACTTTTATATATCTAGTGCCTTCAAGTTTTTTGCTTATGACTGGTCTGCATAACCTTCCTCTCTCTTTTCATTTTATTTATTTATCTCTTTTTAAAAAATAATATTCAGATATTTGTGTTTTCGTTTAGTTCGCTTTACTGTTTTACCTTACCGAGGTATCGTTATCCTGAATGGACTAGCCCTGTGCCTTGATTTCGTTTCAGAAAGGATTTCCTAGTTATTTCTTTAGATTTTGAGTTGTTTTCTACCGCATAATTTTTTAGAGGTTCCTGTTCACCGCATAAAAATAATTTCTAGTTGTGTTGCAAAAACTATTTCTTATTGCAGTGCCCCTGGAGTTATATTCGTTTCTTATTTATATCTATGCGGTGTTTATTCAGCGCCCAAAAACAGGTTTAAATGCTCAGGATTGTAGCAAAGTCTATAGATTCTTTTTTTTTGCAAAGTTGTTAATTTTATTATTTAAAAAAATATTCAAATATTGATACAAATTTAGACTTTTAATTTTTTGAAGAACGCTTTTTCTTTCATGTACCTATTCTACTGCTACATCTATATCAATTGTTTCTAAAATGAAAATGTAAATCCCGAGCTGAGATGGTGTTTTGCATACTTTAATCTCAATCGAGCATGTGAGGTGAGATGCGTTTACTTGGAGAAACTTTTGCAAGAATAATGAAGACAGCATCAAGAGGGAGCTTAAAGTGAGTGAAGATACCGCATGAATCAAAGACCAATCCTGAACTCAGTAACAGATGAGATTACGGTGGCTTGGTGTCGCTCTCATTATCTTTAGCCGAAGGTCTGTCGTATTCACTAAAGGCGTCTCGGGTACAATCAACAGTCGCAAACAGCCTCCATGTGAAATGATACTTCTGGGGCCGGTAGGTCAAGCATTGGAGATCTTGTGTTGGGTCCCTGCTTCTGAATGACGAAAACTTCCTCCCGTCTGCCTCCACCTAACCATCCGAAACCAACGTTGGACTGGTAACAGGGAAATATGCCGGTGTGACAACAGCGACAACAATTCAACAACAGAACAATTCAACAGGCATCGATAAATGACTACTGACAAACAATATAGCTCATGAATTCATGCAGCAGTGACCGTCAAAAGTTTAAGTATTTTTAGAACTTAATAAAAAAGTATAAACCATGACAAAATACGATAAATTATGCAAATGTTACAGAAAAGTCATATTCTTAAGATAAAAATTTTTTTATAATTCCAATATACACTACTGGCCATTAAAATTGCTACACCAAGAAGGAATGCAAATGACAGAACGATATTTATTGGACACATACATTATAGTGAAAAGAACAAGTGATTAGATTTACAGGAAATTAGGATGTATAGATCTTGAGAAATCAGTACCCAGAGCAGCCACCTCTGGCTGCAATAACAGCATTTATACGCCTAGGCATGGAGTCAAACAGAGATTGTATGGCATGTACGGGAATCTCAGTCCATGCAGCTTCAACACTATGCCATAGTTCATCGACAGTAGTGGATGGTGAGTGATGGCGTGCCAATCGCTTGGCAACCATTGACCACACGTTCTCAATTGGTGACAGATCAGGAGAACGTGCTGTCCAGGGTAACAGTCGAACCTGTTCTGTATCAAGGAAATTCAGAACAGTACGGGCAACATGAGGTCGTGCATTATCCTGTTGAAACAAAACATTAGGGAGGCCTCGAAGATAGGGCAGAGCCACGGGTCTTAACACATCGGAAATGTAACGGTTGCTGTTCAAAATGCCGGTAATGCAAACAAGAGGTGATCAAGACGTGTATCCAATGGCACCTCATGTTGCATACCATCACTCCAGCAGATGGGCCAGTATGGCGATATCCAATGCAAGCTGGCAATGCGCGTTCTCCACGATGCCTCCAAACACAGATGCGGTCCTCATGGTCCTGTATACAGAACCGAGATTCATCTGTAAAGATGACGTGATGCCATTCCGCGTCCAGGTTTGTCGCTGATCACACCATTGAAGGCGCTCCTGTCTGTGACGCAGCGTCAATGGTATCCGAAGCCATGGTCGCCGTGCAGACAATCCATGCTGCGGCAAACATCGTCGAACTGTTCGAGCAGAAACTTGTTGCCTTGCAAATGACTCCATTTCTCGACTCAGGATTCGTGACGTGGCTGTACGATCCCTCGTGACCATGCGGATAAGATGTCTGTCTTCTCTGCTGTTAGTGATGGGGGTCGCTGAGATCCTGCATGACTTTCCGTATGATTGTCCTGAACCCATCGATTCCATATTCTGCTAACAGTCATGGGGTCTTGACCGACGCGAGCAGCAATATTGCGGTACGATAAACCGCAATCCCGGTAGGCTATAATCCTTCCTCGATATCAAAGTCAGACACGTGCTGATAGGCGCATTTCTTCTTCTTACATGAGGCATTACAACAACTTTCTTTGCCGAAAACAACGTTGAAACAGAAATTGAGTATGAGAAAACTGCTGTCAAATCTCTGGTTTTATACACGTTGTAGATGTCGCTACTGTCGCCTGCTTTGTATGAATGCGCTGAAAATCTAATCATTTGCATATCACAGCAAGTTCTACCTGTCATGCAAATTTCACGTGTGTGGTGTGCCGCTTTCCTGGTGTAGCAATTTTAATGGCCAGTAGTGTACATTGGCAGAAGACAATGACTGTTAACGCATGAAACAAATTTTAGAGTGAATCAGACATTTCTAGAAAAAAATCTTGAATCAAACATCCTAGCTTATTAAAAATTTTGTTCTTAAATTTGAAATTTTTTTAAATTTTCCATGAGCTTTTTCTTAGGCGACAAAACAAGCGATATGGGAAACAACGATTTACTAAATCATTGGTTAAACTCTTTCACATGATCCATATGTGAGTAAGGTATAAGCTGCTAGTAGATGCTTAGTGGTAAAATATATCCTGTCAATGACATTTCATTTTATAGTTATAGAATTCTAGAAATATCGTTGTCGGTATCTGGCTGTTTATTAATTTTCTATTTTACGAATAAATTCTATTCGTCTGAACATCGTGTCAGACTTTGAAGATCCCCAGCGGCTCACGTTGCATCCTGTAGGATCAGCCAAGTGTAGCATTATTTGCTGCAAGCAGTGATTGGGACAGTGACTACATTCTCCCTCACTGGCTTGCTGGAGCTCCGTTTGTTAGTGACGTGTCCACGTTCATCAATGACTCCCGAAGTCTTTCCATGGGTATGTCGTGGATGGGGAGACGAGGGTGCCAGCTCAGGTGACGACCTTTTTACCTGACCCTGGTTCAAAATTACAAGGCGTCTAGTGATAAGTGAGTATTTCAAACCGGTTAAACTTAAGGAACCGTCAAGGGCTTGCCTTCTATGTTATGTATTTAGACCGTTTCCTTAGAACACAAGTTCTTTCAGATAGAAAAAGAGTTTAGACCGTTAAGGTACTCTGCTCGACTCTGAAAACGGAGCAAGTGATTCATTTCTCTGATTACACAATAAATGATTCTGATTGGCTAGGTAGATTAGTGTACGTAGTTGACATAACTGACAAATTTTACACTCAGCTGTTCTTCGGGCCTTCGATATAACTTACGAAGATGGAATCCCACGTTATCATACACTTGCAGACAAAACGAATAAAATTTTGAATTTCCCAACCCCTTTTTAACATGAAGAAATACATGTTACACTTTTTTTTTTGCTTGCTTGCACATTTTGTCTGAAGAGCTGAGTGTGAGATAATTCTCGGTTTTCTCCCTTGCAGCTTGTAAATTACGGATCATTATCTATGAAAAGTCTAGCAATAAGGAAATGACGTGGTAAATGTTACAATGCCTTACAGCCACCTTAGGCCATTAGATAGTTACCAACACTGTTTACCGAGCAAGTAATTTTACATCCAGAGATTAGGAAGATTTGGAATACGGGCTAGCCGAGAAAGCATTTTTTTAAGCTATGAAGGGATTTCAAATTCTGTTTATGAGTGCATTTATTTATACGTGTGTGTATTATTGTTTATTTTATCGCTTGAAGTTCATTTTTCAGCAAAGAGAACTAATTAGGCAAGGACATGAAATTTAAATTTGTTTTTAAGCCACTCGTCGTAAGATTTGGAAATTGAACGTACGGAATGAAGAGTTAATGAGTTGGCTGCCTAAAAGTCAGTTGCCACCATGAGAAATGTTTTCTTTTATTTACATCATTGCGTTAAAATTGCTTCCAGTCTGTTGCAGCCCGATTTCTCTCAATAGATGGACTTAGTGGGGTCAGAGTCAATATTTCGTGCACACTGGATCACGCACAGCCGAGTATCGCAAATATACAGTGGAAGTCCACTGTATGTTTGCGATACACCGACCGTCTTTGTCTGATGTACGAAATTTTTATGTATTTACGCGCACTGATACAAATTGGGTTATTTCATCAATATATTTTATATACCATCCTTGGCGACTGACATATTTCTATTTGTACGTCCAGTGACTCATAATTTTAGTTCTCCTTAAAAAAAGGAAAAGAAAAAACATTTCTCATAACAATAGACGGAATTCATGTGCATAATCTTTCCCTAGAATTCTTATAATTAAACAAAATAATATTTTTGAGATTTGCTTCACGACAACGAGAATGTGATGATCCAGGAATAAGGACGTTTAGTTTTTCCTAAACGAAAAATTTATTCACCATTCTTTCTATTATCATGACCACAATTAATTAAGCTTGAAAGCTTTTACGCTGTTTAAAAACCAATGCAGTTATAGGATATTAATACAGCAACTTACAAAACTGATGATGATTCAAGTATCTGACTCTCCTTTACTTTCAACTAACTCCTTGTCTGAGTCAGATATTTGTACGTCTACTCTGTAGGTCTAGAAGTTACCTAAAACACCCCTAAAATAAGCCTATATTAACTCGACTCCTATTTATCCTATCGATCTGAAACTTCAAAAAAGTTTAACTTACGTTTTGTCTCCAAACATGTGTGATCGAGTTATCGTAAATATCATTTATAGTAGCCAAACTGTGTTTGATCATACAGACTTATTTACTCAGCTCCAAAAATTGTTATTTTTATAAAATAAACATATTTATTATTTAAATAATAATTTTCTGAAATAAAACTATAATAAAACAAATTAAACAGAAATATAAGATTAAATATTATGTTCAGGATCTTTGGCAACAATTTTGTATATTTCTTTCAGAGTTCGAGTGCAACGCGTATGAGTTACGCTCGAAATGGCAGACGAGGAGATTCGAAAACGACGTCGTGGCGAAACATTGGACTATGCACAGTTTACATTCCGCTTCTTATATTTGCAGCAGCTCTTTGTTTCACTATAGGCTTCATTCCGCAACTTCAGCCAAGAGGAGTTTACCATCTTGACAATGTAAGTTACAGTTCTTATTTTTTAATTTCATTTTCAGCAGTTTGACAATAAAAGAAATCAAAATGCTACGCCTCACAACGCAGCAATTGAAACAGAAGTTTTTCCAAGAGTATGTTAACATTTAAATTATTACTATTTTAACTTTTAATTACTTATTTAACATTTAAACTACAGTATAACAAATTCATAGGCGGAGTAAGATCATCACAAATTCTGTTGAAGCAACCTTCATGTGTATATCAAGGTTGTCGTGCGAAATACACTTCAATTTTCCTCGATAACATTTATTAATATACTAATAAGTCTCACCAATACATATAATGTATAGGTTCGCGTGAAGTTAGTTGCGTTACATCATCCTGTAATGTTATTGTTTACTTATTTATTTATGTTTATTGCTACAGAATAGACTTTTAAAGGCAGAGTTAAGGTCTTCACAAATTCTGTTGAAACAACTATTATGTATCGAGTAGGGTTGTTGTACGTAATCAATTCTATTTTCCCTCGTTATTAAGAAAGTATCAATAACCATTAATTAAAGAGGTACCAATAATGTATGCGTTCGATTGAATTTAATTGAGTTATATCGTCTTATAATGATATTAATGTTTTTGCCACAGGATAGACTTTTATAGAAAATTTCCAGTCCGTTGAAGTAATACTTCTATTTAGAACAAGGCAGATCTGGGAAACCCAACCCTACATGCTGCGATGCATTTCAGACAAAGAGAAGTTCCGAAGTTTATAAAGTATTTGTTCGCGAGAAGTTAATTGCGATATATCGTCTTTAAATGATGTTAATTATTTTGCTAAGGAGCTGACTTCTGTATTACATAAAATATTTTAGATAAAAGAGAAATATTATTTTTCAAATTGCCTCTCACTTATGATTGATAACTTTCTTACCTGATATCTTGTGGATTCATTTCCTTACTATGTCACAAAACAGTTATTTATTAATGAATGTTACATGTATAGCAGGTTATTGGTGAGGGTCTTAAGAGAAACCCCAGACAATGTTTGATGACTCAGTTAGAAACAGTCGAACCTAATTTAAACAGGCATAGCATTCTATTCAGATTTGAAAAAGTTCTACAGATAGACATTAAATATTTTTGTTCAGTGCATGATCCCTTTATGAACTTTGATCAAAATACGCATCGAATACTGACATTGGCCTAATAGTGGAGAATCGTGGGCTAATGAATGGCCATATAATACCTTCAACAAATAGGTGTGGTTACAGAGACGGCTGTGCATACATTTTAAGAAGATATACAATCTGTTTTAGTGCAAATAGCATACAATGAGTTTGTTTTAAATATTTATTTTATTTACAAAAGGAGACTCAGATAAAGCTGATTTTAAGGGTTTATTATCTAAGAAAATTTATAAATTATCTCTTGAAATACATGATCAAGCCTTTTTTTGTGCTCTGGATTATATGGCGGCATAAAAATAATCACTCAATACTTCACGAACACAGCTGTAGTAAATAATTTCCCGGAAACAATTAAAAAATACTTTTTATGTAATGAATATATTCCGCATAAAAAAGTCTCAGGTAGGAAATAACTCAAAATATTACGAAATAATATGGAATTTTTTTGCAGAACGAAATAAAGGTACATAGTTAATCCATTCAGGATAATGATAAATCGGTAAGGCAAAACAGAAAAGCGAACTTAATAAAAATAACACAGATATTTAAAAAAAATAAAAGATAAATAAATATAAGGATAAATTAACTAAAAAATAAATAAATATAGGGATAAAGTAAGTAAAAGATAAATAAATTTTGTGACAAGAAAAATTATATAAGCCAGTTCTAAGGTAGGAACTTGAAAACACTGGAGATTTAAATATTGTTTGTGATGGAGTAACAGTACATATATTATGTGATTGGTTGATGTAATATTTATGTAATAAGATGAAGTACATATAAAAAAAACTAAATGACTTATCAAAACATTTAATTTCTTTATGATAATTTCGTCAATCATATTGCAATTTGATTGAAACTTATAAACCACTCCAAATAATCATACAAAAATGACACACAAGAACAGGTATGAGTATATTAAAATGAACTAATCAAATATGTGCTTATTTTCTAGCATTAACACTTATTTTATCTTAAAAATTGGCACAAAAACGTGAAAGTTGAAAATAAAAATGGAACATTAGATAGGGTAATATTGTTACAATTTGTTAAAGTGCGAATGTTGTCACAAGCATAATTATTGCATCTCCAATTATAATGTATCTCCTAAGTTAGAGCAATGCAATATATATATATATATATATATATATATATATATATATATATATATATATATATATATATATATATATATATATATATATATATATATATATATATATATGTATATATATATATATATATATATATATATATATATATATATATATATATATATATATATATATATATATATATATATATATATATATATATATATATATATATATATATAATTATGCTTGTGATAGCATATTCCATTGCTTGATATCATGAATATACAATGCACATTTAATTGGTTTTCATTGATATGGTCATGTGAAATAAATATACAGAATACTATAAAGCCTATTAAGGAAATTAATTTTATTTTATTGAATCGCATATATTCAGTTGCTGAATAGGTGTGAAATTTAATAAAAATATTTGCGCAACCAGGGAAATATTTCATTGTGGTTGTTCAGTATTTGCTTTTATGTAATTTTGACTGCTGTATGAAAGTTAAATTTATAAACTATGCTCGTACTCTACGCCTCAGGGAACCACAGAATTCCTTTTTCATAACTTTAAAGCTAATAATTTTCATCCTAAATATGTGTATGGAAAATTTGTCTGCCAGCAAATATGACTTGCTGCTCTTTCAACAACTAAACTCGAAAATTATTTGATTTATGTATAATGCTAAACGGTAGGAGATCACTGTGGTCAGGATATCGTTTATCATTCAAGCCATTGTTTAAACCGAAGATCCGTATTGTTCACTAAAAGCCACTGAAGCACTTCATATAAGTGGTGATAACAATGTTCTGCAAGTGAAATTATACCTGTGGGGGTGGTAGTTCCAAATATCTGAGAGATTTAACTTTCTCTGATTCTAAATGACAAAGACACCCATTCGATAGAAGAGTATTTCCTTACAGCGAACCTAGAAATTAAAACATTTTGTGGGTAGATTCATTTATTTTGTTATTATTTTATGTGTTTCATTTTATCATAGTTTTAATGAAAAGGATGATTCAATTTCAAGTTCAGATACTGGATAAAATTATTCAAAAGACACAGCTTGTTATCTAACACGCAAAGTTTTGCAATGCCAATCTCCAGACAATTTTACTAATTTCTATGTAGAAAAAATAGGACCTAATGTTCCTATACAGAAATTTCTCGTCTCAATGGGTACTATCGCCCTTCTTAATTTGTCAAAACAATTTAAATATATATATATATATATATATATATATATATATATATATATATATATATATATATATATATATATATATATATATATATATATATATATATATATATATATATATATATATATATATATATATATATATATATATATATATATATATATATATATATATATATATATATATATATAATATATATATATATATATATATATATATATATATATATATATATATATATATATATATATATATATATATATATATATATATATATATATATATATATATATATATATATATATATATATATCGACAAACGTGTTAAAATAAAGTAAAAATGTTTAAAAAAAATATTTAAAAAAACATGAGCGATACACTAAAAAGAAAACGTATTCAGTGCGCAATTTGAGAATATAATCCATTTCTTTCCTTTAACAACAATTTTTTATTTTTAAAAAAATATGTCTAATTTCGTTTCAAAAATTTAAAGAAATAAAAATCGGCATTATATAAACATTGCGCTCAATCTATCTCGAGCTTTCATCTTCGAACTTTGCCATTAAATGGATTCAAACAGATATTTTTTTTACAATAATTTTTTTTTCTGTGTGTGTGTATAATTTATTACATTTTTAATCATACTGTGAATAGTTTTTATTTTACGCGGCACTTATATTATCAGCAATATATATTTTCTAATATTCGTCGAAAAAATTGCCGCGGGTTATACGCCGCTGCAGATTATGAGACGCTTTTTTTCCCTCTTCTCCTTGGAAAAAAGGTCTTGCGGATCATACGCCGCTGTGGATTATATACAGGAAAGTACACCACTTTTATTTTCTGTAGAAAAGCATTAGAGAATAATTTCTGCAGTAGTTTCATTAGAAATTATGAGCAGCGTTTTCTGAGATTACAGATGATTAAAGATGTTGATATTTTTAAAATAAACGATGAAGAGAAATTAACATAACCAATAAAACAAGAGAAATAAATGCATCATATTGTGTTATCAATCAATCAAAAATTGTTCAGCATCTTATTTGAAATTCTCGTCCAAATAAATCGTGAAAAATAAAGACGTTTTTTTTTTTAAGATTTTTAATTTAAATACAAAAATGTTACAATGTTGTATTTAATCCTGTATAAGCAATACCAATTGAAATGCAATGCACATGAAGAATGTATTGTTATGAGATTTGAATGTTCAATTCTTAATTAAATTCAAATATTCAAGTATAATTGGTAGACCTAAATTCACACATTATGATTGCGAATATAAGTTGTGCTGGTATACCAGGATTATTTTGCAAGTTAAACACAGAAATATCGCATATGATGATGTGGTATTTAAATTTAAATAAGCAATGTAAATTGAAATATAATGCACAAAAGAAAAGTGTAGTTATGAAAGTAATGTTCAGTATCGAGTTAAATTCATTTAGATTGAAATATAATGTACATGAGAAAAGTATTGTTATGAATTCAATGTCCAGGTTCTGAGATAAATTCAAAAATTCCAGTATGTGTTATATATGTGATAAATGTACAGCCTTTCTGTGATAGGGCATATTAGTCCGTATTGGTGTACTAAGATCATTTAATCAAGTTTATCCTACTTGATTTTTGAAAACTTAAACAGCTGATAAAGTAGATGACATTTTCTTCAAATATTATTATGACAACTTCTTCAAATATTTTTAACATTTAATACTCCAACTATAGTACATTTGTGTATTTGAAGAGAATTCAGTTCATAACCCAACTATGAGCCACACGAAAAGATGTAAAAAGAGTTTATAAACAACCTCTTTGTCAAATGAAGATGAATAGTAAGATGGTTCGTATTTGGTTCTGCTTGAAAAGAACATTACATACTACGAAAGTATAGACCGAAATCTTTATGAAGCACTGTGTTTGGCGTTAAGCCAAAAAGAGGAATAGTCTTATCTTAAGTGAACAGATCGAAAGTACCCGAACCAAGTAGCTACTCGAAGAAGCAGTTAATATTGGTGCAAAAACTTAGAAATGTGACCATGACGAAAGTTATATTTCAAAGAAAAATATCGAAGAGTACCTACAATTTTCAATGTCCTAACATCGTGATCTAATGAACAACACGAGTTTATTGCTGTAAAAAGAAGGGCAACAGAAGAGAGTATTCTATTACAAGTAACAAAAATATTTCAAACTTCAGAAAAAAATTCTTCCTGATCAAACTGAAAGCGTCTTACCAATGCAAGTCCCTCATTTCCGCAATGGTCGTACAGATGGTCAAAGTGCGTTGGCAAATGTTGTGGCAACAGAAGAATCAGAAACTTACAAATTAACAAATAAAAATGGTATTTTCAAACATCCGTCCATTCGTACTCAATTTGCAAAAGAAAATTACGTTCCATAGATGAAATTTCTTCTCAAGAAATGTCTCTGAGGGAGCAACAAAGATGGTAAGGGAAGTACAAAAACGAGTTACATCCATTTTTTGCAAAAATAATTGTTTCTCAAACAAATGCAGCAGTGAGAAAAAAGGGACTTCTAATCAATTCAAAGTAACATAAAGGTTTCAGCTGTTGCCATTAATTCTTAATTTGTAAAGAAAATTTACGTTCCGTTGAGGAAATTTCCTGTCAAAGAAATGTCTCTGAGAGAAGTAGAGGGCTAATTTGGAAAGTGGAGAGAAGAGCTATTCAAATTGTTGTTACAAAAAGAATTGTTTCGCAAATAAATGCCACTAAAAAACAAGGGAAATTTATGTAACTCAAACTGTCCTACTAGCTTAAATAGTTCGTAATTTTCAAAGAAAAGTCTCGTACTAAAGAAGAATTTTCTTCTTAAGAAATGTCTCTGAGAGAAGCAGAGAACTTATTTGAAAAAAGGAGGTTAGAGCTATACTCATATTATTCCAAAAAAATTAATTAACATATAAATGCGGTTATAAAAACAAAGGACTTTCGCACAAATGTAAATGATAAAATGGAAAATGGTTTAAGTTGTTTAGAATAATTCGTAATTTTCAAAGAGGAATTACAGTCTAGAAAAGAAATTACTTCTCTAGAAATGTCTCTGAGAGAAGCACAGAGCTTATTCGGAAAGTGGAAAGCAGAATTATGCAAATTTTTATTGTAAAAGAAATTGTTTAACAAATAAATGAAGCCGTAAGAAAAACGGACACATACATAAGGTCAGAATGACATAATAGTTTAAGTTGCAATTTATATTAATAATTTGTAATGAAAAATTAAGTTCTAATAAATAAATTTCTTCTTAAGATATATCTTGGAGAAAAACAGACAGCTAGTTCGGAAAATGGAAGACTGAATTATATAAATTCTTACTGCAAAAGAAATTGCTAAGAAAAAATGCCGCTGTAAAATCCAGGGACATATATGCAATTCGAAGTGTCATAATTGAGTTCGGTCTAGAATCGTGTACCCCTTGGTTTGGTGAAATATTTGGCAATACATCTTGGCTATAAAATTTAATTTTTGGCAATCCTGGTAACGCTATCCTTTTATAGTTTTTGTGCAGCGGCTATCTTGTTAGTCTCATCTTAGCATCAAAAAATCGCCAAAGAATCAAGTTGTACCCGATCGTAAACTTTTACCGTCGTAATTGTTTAAGTTGTTACAGTAATTCCTAATTCGTTAAGATAAATTACCCAACAAGGAAATTCCCTCTCAAGAAATAGCTCAGAGAAGTTGAGTGCTAATTGGAAAAGTATAAGGAAAAGCTATAAGCATTGATGTGAATGGAATTTTATAAAACTTAATGTAGCTGTACCTTGTGAGATTCTTGCTCAATTCAAAGTATCATGAAAACTTTAAGTTGTTACAATAATTAAGTTTTCAATGACATAATTGAGTTAAGTTTCTTTGCAATGTGAATTTTCTTTTTTTATTTAGAAATTATCGCTTATTTCAAGTTCAACAGTTTATATGCACCTTTGTGTGGTGGTGTGGGTTTTTTGACCCTCCAGCAGCCTTGATAGTTTTACGTAATATTAAACAATTGAAACTTTTTTTACTTCTTAAACATATAAATTGTAATAATTCTTAAGTATATAAAAATATAAAATTTTGTTCAATGTTTTTAAAAAAGAGTGATTTTTAAAATTTTCCTACTTTTTTTCAAGATAATTGAACAAAACTTCTTAATCCTTAATTTTATTCAAATATGTACCTATGCATTCATATAATAAATTAAGTAAACAAAAAGTAAATTTAAAATTAAAATATTTCTTTAAAATTCAACAAAAAACTAACCTGAAAAATATAAAATTGCAAATTTGATTATGCTTTAACTATTTTTTTAAATAATCTGAAAATCAGAATTAATATATTTAATTAGTGCATACATACATATAGTACAAAATTTTATAGTTTTAGTGTTACACTTAAAATCCTTTTAAGTATGAATGCACTCAAAAATTAAAGAATCAAACTAGAAACTAAATGGTGAACCATCAGATGTTCTGTTCAATGCTTCATAGTTTCTCTTCCCACGTCTGATTTGCCAGTGCTTCCTGCACTTGAGAGTCCACTTCAAATTGAAAGTCGTGGTATGATTAGGCATCGTTGGTAACAAGATACCTCACAACGGCAATTGTGCAATGGAAAGCGATATGAGTTGTTAAAGTTTCGTTATTAAGTTAAATGAAACTTAAATGATTTCATTCAAAAATCCAATTTTTTTAAAGAAATGGATATTTTATTGGGAGTGAATGATAAAACACGCTTCTTCTCTTTGATTGGCAATGTTCTCAGCACGATTGGCGAATGTCAAGACTTACAGTGTTTAGTCACACCTGACATACGGAGAAGAAAGGGCAAATATCTAACACAATCAACATTTCTGCTGGGTTGATGTCGATATTTCGAAGTCGCAGGTGGACAACCTACTCGCGCAGCCCATCACAGAGAGATGACAGGAACCCTTCTGAAGAGCCATGGAAACACATGGCGTTCCAGCAGCCGCTTTTCTGACCAGACGATTTATTGCATTGCATGGCGGATGGTATGGCCAAATGAAGACTGTCGGCTCATTTCCAGAACAAGCCAGATGAACCTCGCCACCAACTCAACGCATATGTCGCACTCCCTGAGTTTATTGATGTTGCAGAAATCACATGATAAAGATGTGGTGATACCATCACAGAGCTCGTCACCATTGTTATTACCGGCTGGTATCACGTGCCCTCTTGGTGGAATTAGTGGGAAAGTGAGCCGCATTCATGTGCATCAAGAGGGAAATCTAGACATCCTCTAAGAACCCACGCCGAGCAGTCGAGCAACTCTGCTGCTGATACAGAGTGAGCAGCAGTCCGCCCATCGACGTTTGTCTTTAGCCGTTGCTGATGTCACGGCACAAGTGCCGTATAATCCAAGATACCAAATTTTGAGTTTGGCGATTTTTATGTATCTGGCAACCTCGTTTTTATTACGTCATACATATGGAAACCTATAAGAATTATGCAGAAAATTCTATTTTGCTAATCCTAGTATTTACGTCTTCGCGCACGTCACGATACGTCATGTTGGCAACATTTCTTCATTGCCAAAAAATTCCCAATTTGGAATCCTGAATTATATGGCACCTGAGCTATTTTGGTTAGTTAATGATTTTCTAAGATTGACTTTTATGAAAGGCAACCGACTCTTATTTCATTTAAAATGTTTGCTTATAATCCGTCACTTCCCAATTTGGAATCCTGAATTATAAGGCACCTGTACCGATGCCGCAACCTGAAATGACGGCTGGATCAGCCGTCTACGTGAAAAACCTAGGGTAGTCGTTTCACAAGCTGGACACAGTAATTTGGGCTTGGTGGTCAGAGTGGTTTGATGATGCCTTTATCATGAAGTAGAAAAGTTCATACTAGTACAGTTGGAGGCACGTACTCGAGGAACTCTGTATTAACCAACGACTGGTAATGTTCCTCTCCTTTTTGACAATAGACAAACGCAATGTGTTGGCTTAGAACCTGGTGGAAGAAACCTTATGCAGAAGCTTGATGTTGATATTTGTGTGGAAGTATATGTCAAAAATAAAAATATTTAACAAATATTTCCGATATAAACCAATAGACTGTGTGTGAGGAAAATTCTCCGAATTTACACCCTTCGCAGTAACTTACACATAAACACACACACATGCACAAACATATATATACATATATATAAATATAAAAATTTATCTCCTTTGCCTGAAGGTCACTATTATTAATTTCTGAGAAAGAAGTTTCATTTTTTTATTTATATCGTAAATAAAAAATGATGTATTTAAAAAAATAGAATGTGATATATTCATATACACTATTAAATAAAATAGTGTGATGAAATATGAGATCAATACTAGAAAATGGAAAAACTAATCTATCAATAAATGCTTAAAACGAAAGACATAAAATGAAAGTAATTCTTAAATAACAATATGAAGGAAATCAATTTAAAAAAAATGTCGGTTAAATTTATATAAACTTACGATAGTCATCGCAGTTTAAAAGAACATTTGAGTCAATAATTTCGAAACAGACTTTTTCTTATCGGATTTAAATTTTCCCAACGACACTCTTTTTTTTTATTGAAGATACAAAATAAAAACTGTTTCCTGAGAACTTAGATCTAAAGCATGCATTATTTCTCTCAGAAGAATGGTTTTTTTTCATTTAAATACAGCTACAAATAGGTTTTTGGAGGAAAAACAAAGCTATTTTACTTTTGTTTTCTTGTTTTAATCAATTCGGAAAATCCTTTCTGACTGGCGAAGACAGCAAACTTTTGATGGGTTTTCACGGGCATCAGTGATGTTTAATGTGAAAACTTTCCTGTAATATGCTCCTGCCATTTTATTATAATAAGACTTTGACTTTTTTATTTTTATATATGTATATCGCATTATTCAAATAATTCAAATTCCTTTTAAATTGTAGTTTAACTGATTTCTTTGACTTACATATATCGATAAGAATTATATGCTGTCACTTATATGACACTTGGACAAGCCAAGCTCGCTATGTCTTGGCTATGCGAATTTAAGTCATTAGGGTCACGAAGGGGAAAGTACGACTTTGCTCTTGAAATCCTCCGATAGATGGCACAACCAGAGAATCCAATGCCTCAATTTTGACACTGACATGAAGGGGAGAAAACCATTGCACCTATAGTAACTGCTCAACGACCGACCACAGGACTTTCGATTCCACAGATTTAACGATCACGCATATCGCGTGTATTCGGTGGGTCTTTGGCGGCATTGGGAATCGAGCCCCGTCCTTCCGGATGGAAGGGCGATGCCCTAACAATTAGGCTACCATGGCTCAGGAATTATATCAATAAATTATGTGTATAAATAATTTATTTTGTTGTGTTTTCCGCAATTCAAAAACATCAATAGTTTGCTGCAAAACTCATGGAAAGAGTTCGGTTATCGTTTGGACATGTGCCATGTAACCAAGAGGATAGGGTGTATAAACTTGGAGAGTTTGTGGTTTTTATCATACATCCTTCATGAAATTATTTTGAAAATAAAGCTTTTTCAATACGAATGATTCATTTATGCTTGTTCAGTATATTTCTTCTTCTTCTTCTTCATAAGCTCTATAGCCGGTTACCGGCCAAGGATGTTTCTGTCAGCTTCTTCCATCTATATCTACTAGATGCCAAATTCCTCCAAGGGTTTACTCCCACAAGTCCAATAACCATCTCTCCACTCTATCTATCCATCTGATTCTTAATCTTCTTCTCCTTCTCTTTCCCTCTGGTGTTTAGAAAGTTACTTTTCTAACAGGGTTTTTATCATACCGATAGATATGCCCTAGCCACCTTATTTGGGAAGCCTTGATAACTTTGACTGTGTAGGGTTCTCTGTATTTCAATTGGAATTCGTGATTATATCGGATTCTCCATATTCCATTTTCTCTAATTACTCCAAAAATTTTTGTCCTATATATTTATCTTACTTAAAACTAGCATAGACTCACGAATGAAGAGTTACAGAGGTTAACATCATATTCAGGAGAGTTCCTAAAAAACGGATGATGACCTGAAGTAATAATAGTCATTGATCCCAGTTGATATATGTGTTAGCTTCGAGACTAAAACTCATAAATTCTACTCAGCATTGTGTTGGGCATTTAGTAAAGCAGTTTAGTTAGTTAGACTCAGCATTTAGTAAACTTACCGGGAAACTTAGACGAAAATATGCCACCTAAAGTATGTGTTTCTTCCTTCTCAAAGCTGTGATTCAGTATTATCAGGTTTTGACTCGAGATGTCTTTGAATTTATAATTACCCTATTGAATATGTGACATTAATATATGAATGTTGAAACGCTGGAGGGATTATTCAAACTGTATTTGCATTACTGTGTACAAACAAGTCTTCAAATGTTGAAATATTACAGAGTCATCCATTGAGACACTATATGATCAAACTTGAAGGGAAAAAGTTCACTTTTTTAGAAATACTTGCTCTCATACTCTGCAGAAAAGCTGGTGGAAACATAAATTTTAAATATTCTTACACAGTTTTTTCCTTCACTTTGAAATTGCCAAGATGTTTTCAATTCGTTTTTATATGTATAAACAATGCCACCCACCCTGTCTAGTGGTCAGCGTGACTGATTGCGGATCGAGAGGTCCTGAGTTAGAATCACAGTTCGGGCATGGATGTTCTTTTTCTCTCTGTCTATTCTGTCTTTGTCCTTTCCTTGTGTGAATGGTTGCCTACGGGTACCTATGGCATGTGTGTACTGAGGAAGTCAGACTCAAAATATGGTTCAGTTGGAAAAGTGGAGCAGTGCACCCCATAATACCAGCCTTATCTGGCACAAGACAACGACAACATGTACAAGCAATAATGAAAGTTTACAGCTGGAAACTCCTTGTTCATTTTGCTATCTTTTTATTGAATGTTATAACAAATCCTACCAGATGGTTTTCAAATGTCTGAACCGATTTCACAAAGTAATTCATATCCTTCAATGTACTTTTTAATTTCTGATAGCTCTTATTGCAGATAAAATAGATTAAGTGCATTCTAGGTTGCTCCTTTGGACTCAGGATATATTCTTAAGCGACTTTAAACTTTCTGCAGTAAGCTAGTATCCTTGTGCAAATATGTAAATTACTTCTATACGAACAAATTGGAAACTGTGTGAACCAATTGTAATAATTATTCCCAAGAAATTAAGTATTTTATAAATTATGTAAGCAAAATACACACCAATTAGTTACAATTCAAGTTAATCACATTTGAAGAAATTCTTTCCTTAATGAAAGTAAAACATTTGACACTGCGTAGTGGATATCTTAATAGTCGAAAGCCATTGGAATCACTTTAGCATCTGCCACATAATTTGCTTTCCGTGAAGACTTTTCATAAAGAGTGGACCGTGTTTATTAGTCGCAAGGGTGGAAACCTTGAAAACTTCCAAATATTTACTCCAACCGAAGTGCATCAAAAAACAGAAGCAACTCCTAGGGTACATCGTCACCAAATATTAGGAATCGTTCTACAGAACGAAAGGTCTCAGATTCGTTCCCAGCCACTGTTGAACAAGACAGGGATGTCGTGCTCCTGCATTCTGCATGCACATCTTTCGGGTAAGTATACGGGAGTTTTCCAGGTTCTTTCCCTTGTAGCACGTGTGAATAGAACCCATTATCTATGAAAAGTTCCCTAGAAGGCATTTTACTTGGTGGATGTTATACCAATATGTTTTAAAACGACCTTCAGGTTCTGAGACGTGTAATGCAGTGTCAAAGTTCCTTAGTTCAAAGTTGTTGGGATCAAATTCGGGACGTTGTTCCTTGAAAAGCGCTGTTCTACCACTTGGTCACAGTAAACTTCAATGAAAAAATGAAGCATGTACAAGACAAAGAATTTAACTCTTCTGAGATCAGAGAGGATGTGTCGAAATCAGGTTTTAAGTAGTCTTCATACATAAATATGAATTAAGAAAGATGCTAAAATCAAGTAATTGGAAGTACCTATTAAGAATGACATGCTAAGCAAGGTAAGTTAATTTACAGTGGAAGTCTCATGTTAATGCCCCGTCGTAACAGAAAGCAAGAAAAAATTTTCAATTCTATTTTTTATCATCAAGAGTAAATGAGTAATTAAACAGCACGCAACGGATTATTCAAAAGCCCTTTGGCATTATCAAATTCATAGCATTTGAATATATACCGTTGAGAAACACTTTTTTTTATCCGCAATATACGATATTCATGTATTGCAAGAGAAATAGTCCAGGGAATTCTCAAGCACGCACATCTTTATATGTACATGCTAAAGGCAAGAGCCTAAATTCGTTTTTCAGTGTACAGCGTTGACTGTCATATAACTCGAGTTACTCATTTCAGGCGATCATGATCCTAATACCAACCCATATTTAGTACCTAAGTGAGGAAATTCTAAAAACTTTTAAAAGTTTTCATTATTCTTTTTTGAATCAAATATAGCACTCATTATTAAAATGACTACCTCAGGAAAAAACACGTTATCCAAGTTAATTTTTCATATAACAGAGGAAATATTCTCCAATATTTCTGAGGTTTTTCAATGCAATCTTTACATCTGAGAGCTGTTGCACCAGCATGCTTCCCTGTTCCTAGCCTTATGTTGGACCCAACCAATTAGATAGAATCAGACAGGTGGTGCGTTCGTGACTTTGAAGCAGGGACGAAGCAGAAGACTCCCAATAATTGCTCTGCCCTCAGAGGTATCATTTCACTTGGAGGACATTGCGACCATGACATACTTAATGTGCCCTAGTCGCCTTTCAGTGAAAACGAGGGATCTTCGGTTCGGGATTAGAACTCATTACCTTCCGATAATGAGAACAAGACCTTAACCAACCACCACGTGGTACACATTTATTCCTTAAATTTAAAAGTTCTTATACTTTTAAATTTATTATTCCATCTCCGTTCGGAAAAATGCACTTGATTTGAATATAGAAATTTAAAATATAAATTTATCAAATAGTAAAATCTTAAGATTTGACGATAATAATAAAATTGTGTATGGGTCTAAATTTATTACCTTTATTTAGAATTTTCCTTAATTTAGTATCTAAAACAATATCCGTATTTTCTGTAATAATGTATTCAACAGAAGAATCAACAAATCATTATACTTAGTCTTTACAAAAACAAAGTCTTCCTCACTAGTATTTATATTATTAAAGAATTTATTATAATTAAAAACATGAGTCACAAAAAAAGATAATCAATCATAACTAAAAAAATTTAATTTCAATTTCTTTTAATGGTAAAATTATGAACTTTTATAATATCCAAAAATTTAATTTTATCATAAAGGTACCTAAAGGAAATCATTTTATTTAATTTCTGTATTATTGTTGAAATTTAGTTTGCATAATTTATGTTTGAAAATGTTTAAAATTAAAATTTAAATAAATGTTTATTCTTAAAGTTAAATGCATGTAAGTATCCTGAAAGAAAAATACATTTTTTTATACTTAAATTTATTATAATGTTTTTACATAGAGAATAATTATGAGTATTTACAAATTGATTCTCTAGTTCAAAAAATTGATTATTCCAGTATTCAAAATTATTTAGCCCACAATTTTTAAAAGATTTGTTATTTTTTTCTATTACCTATTTTATAACGTTTAGTTTTCCTATTACAACTATAAATTAAAAACAAATGATTTAATATTATTATATAAATAATTTTTTAATTATTAAATAGATCATTAAAGCTGAAGAATATAAAAGTTTTACAATTTAATTATTTTTTAATATGCACTGAATTTTTTTAACTAACTGTAGATTGGTATTAGTTTCAGTATCTAAAATAGTGATAGTTATATTAATAAAAACTATGGACTTTAAAATGCTCAAATACAAAATCACAACTTTTATTACTGTCTCTCTCTACTATTAATTTTTAATGTTAGATCTACATAAATGCTTATGAATATTAAGCACATTAGAAGTTTGTCCAATGTATTTAAGTTTAGAAATTGTGCATTCAATCATGTTTGTAAAACTTATAATGTAAAACAATATAAGTTTTACAATAATTATCGATTTAAAAAATATTTTGATAAGTGGAACTTCTAGCTACATTATACAGGTTCAGTTGTTAAATTATTTCACTTATATATATATATATATATATATATATATATATATATATATATATATATATATATATATATATATATATATATATATATATATATATATATATATATATATATGATAGATAGATAGATATAAATAAAATATGCAGTCTGATTAAATTATATTAACGCCTGAGAAAAAGACAGTAGATAATTCTATTGACTGGTACAATTCTTATAAAGGGTATAACTTTGGATTTACATGCAGTGGCTCTTATGATATTGTTGGTGACAACATTTCTCATGTTAATGATAATTATTCATATTTAAATTTCAAAAGAAGTTTACTTTAAATGCTTGTGTAATTCCTGGCTTTGTAAAACTTGTTCTGATATTAATAATTTTTAATCCCTTATGCCATTGCCTATGAAAAAATCCCTTATGCCTATTAAAAAACTTGTTAGATTCACTCCTGAGAACCATGAGTTTTCACGCGTAGTTAAGTCGTGTATCGGAAGAAAATAATAGGCACACACAGTTTGCATTCTAACTGTTAACTTTCTCAAAACAAACGTAAACAAATCAAGGACATTGTATTACATTCAAATCTCTCTTTTTTATGCTCTTACAATGTAACGTTTCTTTTAATTAATATTAGCTTAAAGGCGATATCATATCCACAAATGCGATTTTTTAATTTAAAAAACCACTTTATTTAGATAAAGTTTCGATTCTGAAACCTTCGCGTTCCTCTTTTAGGAAGATTCAAATTTTTCTTTCAAAAGTAAGGAATCATCACCATCCCAAGTGAGGCATTTTAAGCTTCTTAAGTAGTGCGATTAATGCATAACAATCACTGTTTTTTTAAATTTCATTTCAGGTGTACGTAGGCATTGCTTTGTCACTCCCGCTAATGATTTCGGTCACTTACTCTCTGTGCATGGGAAAAAGAGTTGAGGACATCAGAAACTCCTTCCAAAAGTTTCATCCTCGGGTGAGTTAAAATAATGTAACTTATAAGAGTCTCAAAATAGTGTTAACAAAAGTTGCCACTAAAATTTTTCCAAAAAAATTTTTCCAAAAACCATTTTAAGAAATAACAATTAATCTGAGATAGGCGGAATTTACACTAAAAAACATTAGAAGAATCAACAAGTAAACTGACTTAAGAAGAATTAACAATTTGACAGCGGAAGAATTTGCAAAGAAATTTCGATCCATTTAATTTTATACAGATATCTATGATCAATAATTGAATATAATTGAATTGATCAATAATCAATGTATTATTCTCCATCTAATATTTGATTATTAATTTTATAAAACATATATGTTTTTGTTTGTTGTTACTAATGACACTTGGACAAGCCAAGCTCGCTATGCCTTGGTAATGCGAATTTAAGTCAATAGGAAAGCGTCTTTCGTTTTAATCAGAGCACCACGAAGGTGAAAGTACGGCTTTGCTCTTTTTCAAAGTCCTCCGTTAGATGGCACCATCAGAGGATCCAATCCTTCAATTTTGACATTCATCTGAAGGGGGAGGAAATTTTCTCCAGACCATTGCACCCATGGTAACTGCTAAACGACCGATCACAGGACTTTCGATTCCACAGATTTAACGAGCACGTGTATCGCATGTACTCGGTGGGTCTTTGGCGGCATTGGGAATCGAACCCCGTTCTTCCGGATGGAAGGCAGATACCCTAACCACTAGGCTACCACGGTCCCAAAACACACACACACACACACACACACATATATATATATATATATATATATATATATATATATATATATATATATATATATATATATATATATATATATATATATATATATATATATATATATATCGTAGTCAAGTGATGAGGTCAACCACCTCTCCACAACTTCAGCGCACCTCCGGAAGGGATATGAACGTGGACAACCTTTCCGAACGCCGGAGCTCCAGCAACCCGGGGAGGGAGAATGTGGTCGCCCTCCCAGTCGCTACCCTCGGCAAGCGGTGCTGACATTGCGGAAAGAAGCGTGAAACAAGACTCCTTTCTGAATCCAGTTTGATCTACGATTTCTCTGAAGCAGTTATTTTAGGTTACCATATTAGGCCGATCTAATTCAGAAACACGTCACGAAGACGCTCGATTTCTTCTGCGAGACATAGTCAAACAGCATACGCAACAAAAGAATAAATATAACTACATAATAAGACATGCACATTTGTTTGCACACTTTAAAATCAGTAATACCTTCTCTTGTTATATATCAGGGGTGGCGAAGCTTCTTCGAGCCAGTTTTCGAAATTTAAAACTTTTCGCCAGCCGCAGTTAAATACGTATTTAAAAGGTATTGCAAAAAAGCATTATATAATATATATATATATATATATATATATATATATATATATATATATATATATATATGTATATATGTATATATATATATACACATATATATATATATATACACACAAAATATGTGTATTGAATTTAAATGTTAAAAATTAAATACTTATTTTACTTCTCTTGATAATTCTTTAAAATTTGGTGAATAATTGGGTGACAGCACTTCTTAGTAATTCTTTGAAATGCTGGCGAGTTAATACTGATAGGTGTTATTATTTCACGAATTTTAAAGTGGAATAAAATGATTAACATAAGTCAGCTGTTCCAAATATTGGAATAATTGGACAAGCAGCCTTTTTTAATTCAGGCTACTTCGATTCTGACACAAATTTCCAAAATTCAGTGACTTATATTTTAATTGTAGGGCTTGATCTTCTCGCATCTCTATCAATTCCTATTCTCCAGATGCTTTTTAGATCCTAACTATATTGGAAATGGAACACTAACGTTGAAATATGTTAATTTCAAATACAAATTGTTTCCTCCAATGTACAATGTCAACTGTCCGTTGCAATGAAAGTTAACAAATTCAAAATCGGTCTGGAGTCGGTCAATGACGCCACTGTTTATGTTCGTTCACGCAGTTTTCGATGAGTCATATCATTCTTAATTTGGACGGAAATGAAATTTGCCACAATGTTGCACTTAATCTTTCATATTTGTTGTCAGCAATTTAAAAAAGACATTTTGAAACACATACGGTACGATAAAAGTATTTTAAAATATAATAATACAAAAATGAAAAGGAAACACAGGTACATTTATCGAGAGTCACAAATAATTCTTCAAAGAGCCGCAGGTTGGCCACCCCCGCTATATCTGATGCCTGCAGGAGGCACTGCAATCACGCATGTTGTGTTTGTACGCTGAAATGCTAAAAATTTCCATATATCGTCGACGATAATCCCTTTTAACTTAATTTTGAATTCAAGAAAAACTTGTTTAAGTCATAATAGTAAATTATATTAAAAATTGAAGTTAATATAGATAAAGGAATTCATTTTGAGCGTCATAGTTAAATTCATTTGTTAAATAAATGAAATTATTATAAAGAATGTTGTAATGAAGTTTTAATGATTCATTTTCCAATTTTTCAAAGAAGAAAAGATCGAAAATTGTATGAAATAATTTTCTAAATTTTTTTCATCATCTCTCCATAGGATAATAAATTTTACAAGATTTCACTCTAAACTAATTTATAATGTTAAAAACATATTTCATAATCTTATTTATGGAGTCATAGATATTTAGTGAATAAATTCTGAATTATTCCTTGGTAAAACGTCATTGAATTCATGTAAATTTACATTTCTGCCCAGAAATATAGTGTGGAGGAAATATCTAATATAAGGAATTGGTATATGAATTAATAATAAAATATGTTTATTAATGAAAGAAGTTAACACATTCTCTCACTGCCACTAAAAATTATATATTCATCCTCAGAAGCCAAATACACTGCCCGCGATTTTTTGAAAATGGGCATAAAAAATTTAAGAACCACGCTTTAATTATAAAAATAATGCTTCACTAGCATGTCTCAAAAACCTCTTTGTTCAAACACTCTGTCTGCTTTAAAAGTAAAGCATAACTTATTACGTCGATTGACGTCCCAAAGCGTCGCCGGCATACGATACTGGCGAGAAAGGGCTTCAGTGGCAGCGAATCTTCTAATGCGAACATGTCAATAAATGTTTATTAAGGGGGCAGTGAAATTTCAAAACTAAGTTTTTTCAATTTTTAAGCAATTTTCTAGAAATTTTGCACAAATGTTTAAACTCACATGCTTGGTTTAAAGTGGGATATTTAAAATTAATGGAAATTAGAAAGAAATTTCTGACAATAAATGTAATTAGGATACGCGATAAATGTGTAATACTACGGGTCCCTGGGGCTTAGATTTGGAAAATAGTCTTTTAGGCAATTTTTATAAATATTAAAATTTATGTGTACATCAATCAATTTGTTTTAAAAAATAATACTTAATTTTATTTATTTATTTATTACATTACATATATTCAGACTTGTATGCTTGATTCTTGAGACCCGCTTGTAAGTCTTCGTTGATATTAGGACAAATAGCACAATGACAGATGTACAACCACAGAAGAATAACGAAGAAAACACCCAGGGCCACGGTGGGAATCGAACCCACACTCCTACGCTCTCAAGCGATTAGCAGTGATGCCTTTGACCACTCAGCCATGGAGCGCCCAATAATACTTTATACTCTGGACATTTGTTAAATAAACACTTTTGAGGAACTTTTAAGAAAGATGTAAACTTTTTCCTAAAAATATCTCACCAAAACTAATTTCAGACCACAAACTTTAATTTCGCACTATATGATACACCCAATTATTTGAAAATAAACATAAAAAAACATCTAAAAGAAAAATTTACCAAATTCCATGTACGTGGAGAAAAACGAAGACACATGGAATATTTTACAATCAGATAGACGTCAAAATATTTTAATCTGAGAAAAACTATATTTTATATATTTGAAGTATTTAAAGCAATTTCATATTTAAATACTATTAAATTGCATTGTAATAAATTATTCAAAAACATGTTTTATTATCTGTAAGATAATAAAAAAGTTACTTAAAATTTTATATATTGTATTTTTAAAACTTTTTCAAAAAAATCATAACTAAAATATTGTAAGGAAAGCATATATTATAAATGTTTTTAATCTCCATTATAACAACATTTGTATGCGTAACAAAAAGGAAAACATATTTTAAAGTTATGAAAAAGCTATTGAATTATAAGAAAAACATATATTTTTATTTATAATACATACAGAATAGAATAATTTTATCTTTTGATGTTACTATTTGACTACATTTTTCCCTTTTGTAGGAATTATATTAATTTTTTCTAAAATTTTAAATATATATACTTCAAATAATTTTTTAAGTGAATTTTATTTTTCTCAAAATGCTGCAGTATAGTACTCAGGGTCTTTTGGATTTGCCTTAGTCTTATATATTTTTTATTTTTTTGCAAATTATGAAAGGTCTGATGATCTTCTATTCTTTTGTGAAAGTCTTGTTACATCTTTCGTTTTAAATTTTAAAGTTTGAATATATAATTTTAATTAAAGCACACTCCTGTACGAAGTTTTGTGTTAGAAATTCCAAAATTGACCTTCTTGATGGTTAGTGTTACTACATATTCAAGTCTCCTTTTAGATTACAAATGTATTTCTCGATCATTTATTTCCAAATACAACTATGGAGACTTTCATTTTGTGCAATTTTTGCAGAAGCACTACGGAGAAGAATTTCGTTAGAAGCTAATCTCTGATCCACTGGTTGTATCTTCTCGCCAACTTTTTCTGAAAGTTTAGTCTTCATCACTATTATGGCTTTAGAGGTTTCATTGCATGTCAAGGCTCTTTTAAGTCTTTAACAAACATTCTGTAGGACATTTGTTATACAAGGTATTGAATGAAAACCGAATGGCTTTTAATCTGCTTGAAGTTGCATTGTAATTATGGGAGTTGATTTGCCCTCGCCAATAATTAAACGCAACATGCTATTTACAAAATGTTTTGGCCTATTTCTAACAAAATCCGAGGGAGTTTTAAAACGGTAACCACAGGTGGAACTAAAGGCTCTACACAAAACATCGTGAGTTGAGTCGCATGCGATACCAGTTAAATGCCTTAGAAAATTACATCTTGAGCAACCTCTATCAACAACCGAACTGATATATTTCTTCCATGTTAGTATAAGGTCTAAGTGAATATCCAAGTAAAAATGTAAAATGTCCGAGATGGAAGTTCTTTATTGTAATGAAGTTGAATATCATGATGTATTGTACTAAGAGGAAACATTTGAAAGATGGTCTTATCAGTATTAACAAATATATTGTTTTCATTAGACTAAATATAAAGAACATTTAAGGCCCGTTGAAGCACACACTCCAAGCTAGAAATATTAGATCTCGTAGCACTCATTATTATAATTGCTGTTCTTTTACTAATATCCTGTGTTCATAAAAGTTAAACTACATCTATGAATTTATTCACTCTCAAAAAGTTCAAAATCATGATTGGGTTTCTTATAGATATAGTCTGGAAAGCCCCAGACCACCCAAAATATGACCAGGAGTCGCCTGTTCCCTGCGACACGCCACGCAGATAGAAAAACTCTTATTCCCGTTCTGTAACACTGACATCTTAAATGTCCCCTTTTAAATCTTGTAAAGACTGCCTGATCGCTTCTGCTACACTGGAGGGACAAAACCCTTCCATTGAGGTATCAGAGCTCTCATTCCCTGATACCAATAATGCCCTGGAGGGATGCTCCAGGAGGCACTGTCATATCCTTTTGCCCTCGAAAAAAGTTCAGCGTAGGTTACAGAATCAGAGACGTTAAATGTTCTAAAGAATCCTCCTTAGCCAATACGTCTGTTGTTTCGTTGCCATGGATGTCTGTATGAGAAGGTATTCAATGAATGTGAACTTCTCGAAAGGATGAGAGATGCTTCAGTATGTTAATAACTGCGGTACCAGTACCATCTCGCATTCTTTGCCAGACAGAGAGCAGTTAAATAGTACTTAAGCTGTTAGATAGGATCCAGACAGATGTCCAGACAGACGGGAAAGAGATAATGGATCCAAATTTCTCATTTATGGAATCAGTTCACTTTGAAAAACTTAGCAATGGTCTAGACTTCTCAATCTAATTTTTCTTCAATTCCCTTGGATAAAATATAAATTCCACTTCCTTAGCGGCCACTTTCATCCTTATTTTCCTCTGTAAAGATCACACAATCCTTAGGAATTTCGTTTATTATTTCGAGGGCCAATTGTCTCGAATGAGCTCTAATGTCTGTCTTCTTGCTCACCTGGGAGGAAAGGTTTTTGTGGAAAAGACCTTGTTTAAGCCCAGTGAGGGTCAAGGCACTGTATAAAATTTTGTTTCATTTTTTTCATCATTTTTGTGGATAAAATTTTTCAAGCTTGCCAATAAAAAGGAGTCTTTGGTTATTTCTCCAAAGCAGCAGGTTGTCAGAAGTTCAATTTTGGGTTCCAAAACTAGGTAGTTTGGAAAAATACTTCAACAAGCCTGAACTTCTCCTGAATTTATAGGTTGTAAATCAGCTTCGAAAAGAGCAATTTCATTTGAGCAACTATTTCAAAATCCTGTTATAATGTGGGCTGCAGTAAGCTGAACCCGTTCAAGTCTGAGTAGATTGGTTTTTGAAGCCCAGTAGTACACTGCACATCCGTATTCCAGAATAGGTCTTATTAGATTCATGTATGTAGTTCCAGGAGTTGCGGCGTCTGCACTCCAATCTCGTCAGAGATATATTTTAAGATATTAAGGCGCTTTTTGCTCTTTAGGATTACATCATCAATGTGTTTACTACAGATAAATTCGCGAACACAAAGTCTTAGTATTTGGTGAACTTTTCCACTTTCAATGGATGGGCATTCATGCAGATTTTTGGTTGGAAATTGAAAAGTCTCTGATTAGTTGTAAGGAAGGAAGCAGTAGGTTTGGAGATGTTAAAACATAACTTATGTTTATCTCCAAACTTCCAAACATCAGTAAGTATAAAATTAATGTTACACTCCAGTTTCTAGATATCAGGGACAGAGATACACAATGCAATATCATCCGCAAACAAGCACACATCGCATTTCTTAGAAATTATCCCTTCAAGGCCAGCCAAAAATAAAGTAAACAGAGTAAGGATCAGTTCAGATCCTCGAGGGACACCTTAAGATAGTTTAAAGCTCTTTGAAAGAGTGTTGTTTAACTTTACCTTGATAAGTCTGTTTCTCAAAAAGTTGGAAATCCAGGTTATGGCCTTACTATTTATTCCAAGAGAGTCGAAGAGTTTAACTATAAGTTTTTGAATCCACACTGTCAAAGGCTTTGGACAGTTCCAAGGAAACTGCAATTGGATGATGAGTTGATTTCTAGTTGTAAGCATCTCGTATCTTCTGGCAGAAATAAAGCACTTGGTCTGCGGCACTGTGTCCGTCTCTAAAAACCAAAATGCTCCTTTGGAAGAAAGTCTAGAGAATTTAAGTAAAAAGTTTATCTGTTTAAAAGCATTTTATCCATTACTTTACAAGTAATGCAAGTCAAGGCAATAGGCCTGTAACTTTCAGGCGAGTGAGCATCCTTGTTTATTTTCCAAACAAGGACAATGATTGGTCTTTTTCCAGTCTTTGAGAAGCTTCCCTAGGTTCTAAGATTGATTTAAGATGTCTAATAGCCACTTTTTTCCGTGGTTTCCAAGATGACATATCATCTGCCCCTGGATCCTATTAGATTCAGGTGATTTATTCAAGTCAATGTCTCCCACAGCTGCCTCTAACTCCTGCAAAGAAAAATCCTTTTGAAAATTTGGGTGCTCGATTGAGAAGTGTGGCACCATGCACTATACTAGCTCTTTTCTTTACAGCTTTGTCTTCAATGGAAAACTCCAATTTACTCATCTGTTAGTAATGAGAAACGATCATAATGGCAGCTTCCTTATCATCATGGGCAATAATCACATTTTTATTCCTAATTCTGTTATACTTCTCAAACTGAAGTTGTTCTTTACTTATGCTCCTTACAAGCTTCCACAGTTTGGTATCAGATGATCATGAATCAAGTTTACTACAGACATTGTTCCATTTTTCCCTCCTAATCATTGCATAGGTACGTTTGATATCAGCGTTGATCTGATTTAATTTGATTCTAGTCAAACTATTGTTAGAGCTGGAAAGGTTTTTATGTAACTTTTCTCTTCTTTAACAGGGGTTTTAGCATCGAGCAGTCATGTGGGAAGTACCTTTTAAAATTACTGATTTTCCCTCTGGGAATAGTTCTTTTGGCAGTTTTAAATATTGCCTTTTTAAAAGTGATCCAGTCTGAATTAATATTGTTAGTCAGATGCTTATTATTTAGCTCGGCTATAGTCGTTTGTTATTGCATATAAACGTAGAATAATTTCCAATAATTACATACAACATACACACTAAAACATAGCGTAGAGCCATCATGTTTTTATTTACAACAAAAAACCTTTATGTTGCCAAACAACTTTTTAAGAAAATAAAATAAATTATAATTCACGCATTCTGAGGTCATATGGTTTTCAGTGTTCTTGCCAAACGATTTTTTAGAAAAGTAACCATAAACCACAAGTCCAATTTCATGCAACTTGTACAGTGTTCTTCACATCCTTTCCACCCTGTTATACCTGCAGATTTATGGCCAGTTGGACAAGTCTTGTTATTGGCCTACTGTTCATCTTTATGGAAAATGCTCTTGAGCTTCGATCACGTCCTTTAACTATGTTTAGATTACGCCCCCTTCCTCACATGTGTCTTAATTTGACTTTTTGCACCAACACAAAACCTCCGATACGTTTCTTATCAGATTTCTTAACATTCTGTATTTTATGAAAGGGACATAACTGTAGCAGATATTCCTTAGACCATTTCCTCCAGAATGTAATTAACAAGTCTTGTTGCTACCAGTAAAGTCTCATTAGTTTTCTTTTACTCTCCGAGCTGGAGGGAAGCAAAGTAAGCTTTCTTTCCAATCAAATGTGAGAAGGTGTCAATCCATCAAGGGAATCTGCCTCTTCTTCTCGTGAAAAAGGTTTGATATTCAAAGCGGCTTCAATTATTATCAGTACAGTTGATGCTTGTTTTCTTCCAACAGTATACGGTTAAGAGTTTTACGAGACACCTTTTGATGGATCCAATAATCCTTTCTCACACTCTTTCGTCAGAATATAGCGTGCTGCTGTCTACAAACGTATAATTATTTCTAATAATTACAATAATTTCTAATAATTACACACGCCATAACTTAGCGTAGAACAATTGAGTTTTTATTTACAATAAAAGAAACTTTTTATTATGTCGCAAAGCAACTTTTTAATAAAATAAGAAATTATAATTCACACGTTCTGACGACATACAGTTTGTACTGTTCTTGTTAAATGAATTTTTAAGAAAACTATAAACCACAAATTCAATGTCATGCAATTTGTACAGTGTTCTCACAATTAAGTCATCAGCAAACAATGAAATATTTATGCCAGGATCAGATTTAGAAGCAAGATCGATCAATTCATTAATCATTAGATTAAAAAAGATTTGGCTTACCACCGCTGCCTGAAGTTAACCTTGTCTAGTTTATCTAAAACCAAACAAAGTATGGCCATATCTAACACAAATAAATCTTTAATCAAGAAACCTTCTGTGAAACGCATCTTTGAAGTCCACAAATACAGAAAAAGTACTTTACTTTCATTAAAAGCGGATAACTTGTTCAGAAATGTACTTATATCTCTAAAAATCATAATACCTTTCAGAAATTATTCCCATTTTTTTGTAGAACTTATAATAATCTGTTGGTAATCACATTTTTCAGTCAACTTAAGCATTATATTAGTAAGAGAGATTGGACGGGGTAGAGCTGTTCATAATTTCTGCAGGTTTGTTAGGCTTAAGAATTGGTACAGTTATAGCCTTTCTCCAAGCATTTGGTACACCATTTTACCAAGTCAGGTCAATAAATGCTAACTAAGTCATTACAGCAAAATATCCCAGATTTATAAAAAACTCAGATAAGAATTGATCTTTGCCTGCTCTTTTTCCCTTCACCAAATTACTAATACCATTCTTTAGCTCCACCATACTGAAGTCATCATTAAAAAGTATTCAAAATCTGATGAATTATTGCTCTGTAATTTCAGATCAATTTTCTTATTTAAACATAAGGTTCAAAGTTGCTTACCTTTGCAAAATGCCCGCAGAAGGCATTTGAATTTTTCCTATTAGTAGGAAGTTCTTTAGAATTTTTTTATAAGTTTATTTCATCTACTTCTTATATTGTTGATCTGGAACCAAAATATATGAATCTTTATATCATCTCTTCTAAAGGCCGATTTTTCCAGGATACTATTATATGAAGAGCGCTTAGTTTCAATAATTGATCATTTTAAAAGTAGCTTGAGCTTTACACAAATCTATGCAGTGTTCACTGAGCCCGATGTTACGAGCCTTTCTCTGTGCTTTATATCTGTTTTCTTTTCATTTTTGTAAATTTTCATTCCGGAAAGTAGAATACTTCTTTTTTAACCTTTTGGGACACAAAGAAAGACACATCTCGATGCAGCAGCTGTAAAGAGCCTCGAATTATACTTAGGATTTGGCATAACCAGAGAATCATTTTTTGTTACTTAGGCTTTTAAATATATTCCATTTTGCCTTGAAAGGGATCATAGAAAGAACCTCAAAACTGGTTACAGAAAATCTTTCTATGCTTTCTGAGGTTCATACCTTATAATACTACAAAGTAGAATCCTTTGTCCAGCACCACTTGGACTGACAATTAGCTTATGTTGGATTTTATTTGAAAAACATGGGAGTGTCAAAAATAAATTAGGATAAGAGACACTTGCACTAAAAAATAAGAATGTAGGAGAATTTTCTTCCTTTTCGATAGAATCAATAGGATTTCAGTCAATAAAATTCCCAACTATACTACTGTCGTCGAATAACACCAGCGAGTTGAAAGTAAATTAAAATCTCCAGGAATAAGTGATTAGCCATCCTAGTTAAGGAGAATACTATCAAACTTAGGATTATTATTTGGAAGATGTACAAAAAATACCCCAAATTAAGTCTCTCTCCTCCAAATAGTCATTTGTACGAACTTTAATTTCTAGTGAGTAGTCTTCTGGCGAGAGGCAATTAATTTTGCCGTAAGCGAAAATTTAACAAAAACAATAATGCCAGAATCAATTTGTCTTAAGCATTTAAACACAAATTTCTTGTACCCAGTTAAGTTAAAATATTTATCTGCAGCAACACCATTCTCAACAATATCCTTTACATCGAAACCATTGTTTAAAATAATAGTCTTAAATTCAGTGAATTTGTCATTTGTTAAACCACTAGCATTCCAGGAAGAAATCGTTAAAAACTAGTTTAGTCATAGTCTTAAAAAAGTCTTTTTGTTCAATTGTAGCTCTAATCACTAAAATTTGCTCCTATCACCAAATCTGCAACTCTATTTCTTTCTCAACTCTACCTTAAGTCGGTTAATTATCAGCCGCTTTGTGTGAATGAGTGGTACCACGTGAAGGCAACACAGATAGTAAATAATGATTTGGAGAATATATATGTTGCATGTTATGAGAATTTATAAAATGGGCTTGGTCATTTGTTTCAATAATTCAATATCTTATTTTTAAAACTTTTCACTTGGAAAATCAATTTAATGTTAGCCTAAATGTGATTTTCGGAACTTGTACTTTTCTAGAAATATATATACTTCATTTGAAATTTTAGTAGTTATTCAAAATTTCTCGTGATGAATGCTTACATTTCCGAGCAAGCGTGGTAAAGGGGTGTGGCATATTATCTTCCTTAAAACACATTAATGACTTTGTCTGAAATTATCTGAATGGAAAATATGTTTTGCATTATGCAGAAAATCATATTTTTTTATAAAATGAAAAAGAAAAGTTATTTTTTTGTCAAAACTGCCTATTTTGATAGTTAACGATCCCCTTGAACTAACATAAGGCAGTCCATATTTATTGAAGTTTGACTATAATACTCTTCGTCAAATATTTATTTTAATAGAACAATAAAAGACAGTTATTCGTTAAAACTAGACATTGAGATTATTTAAATTCAGCATTTTTTTAAATTAATTTTTTATAAAAATGTTAGTCCATATTGCCGTATTATTCCTATTGTTGCATTATTATGATACCACAAATGCAACACTTAATTCAACTGTCTCGTGAAATTTAAAACTTTTCTGAAAACTTGTCTTAATATTTAAAGCACAATTTTAATGTTTAAGTCAACATTTAAGTCAGCACAATTTTATTTTTTCTACATGTTTCAACAAAATATGAAATAAATACAAAAAATTTGTGCTTCTAATTTTTGGTGTAACTTATACCACAAATTTTTAAGTTTGGTAATAATTATTGGTGCCGTTTGGTTCAGTTATCGTCATACTTGCGTGATTTTAATTTTTCTTTGTATATTTTTACAGTAAAATTATCAAGTTAATATTAATAATTTATATTAAAAATACATATCTTGGACTGACCATGGTCTTAGAGAGCATTCTTCGCAGCAAGATCGCGAGTTCAATCCCAGCCCCTGTTGAATCATTGACGTTGCGAATCTGCCTTCGGCATGCATGTCTGATGAGGTGCATGCTTGTGAGTTTTCCGACTTTCCTTCCTCGTGACACGTTAACACGGCTAACTATCTGAAAAATATCCCTCGAAAGATAATTTACACGATGGATAGTGAAATGCCTTACAATGGCTTTCAGTCGTTAACGCTATATACTGTGTTTTGGGAAAAAAATTTTCGACAAAAATATGTCTGACATTTCCATTATATTATATTTTTTCTTTCCCGTACGATAACCATCGTATCAGGAAAGATAAAAAAAATAATTAATGTCGTAAATATTTGAGTCATGTATTTTTAAAAAGGTTTACATTTTTAGAAATTAATAAAATATAATACAAAAACATTTTATTTAGTTTATATAAATTAAAAAATTATCATTTTTTGACAAAACGTATTTCAATGGCGAAGTTTATTTCTGACTGAAACGTCAGGATGAAAAACTATTAGCAATTGCTTCGATGATCGATTGCGGTTATGTAATGGAATAGTACCCAAAATGTTATACAAACTCATAATGTTCATAAAGAAAAAATTCTATTTAAAAAATAAGAAGCAGTATTTAAATATTGTCTAACTTGGTGGCATAAAATAATTCAATCTGAAATTCAAAATATAGTTGGCAAAACTAAAAGGATATTAATTACTAACACCGTAAATAAATAATTTGTATGATAGGGACGCATAAAATACGCAACCTAGAAAACGAAGTTTGTGTCCACAAATATTTAATTTCTAGGCATAAATGAGGATAACAAAACTATTTTGAATTAAAATTTATGTTATATGATATAATTAAACAACAGATTTATTTATTTTTTGGTAAATAATGTCTCTTTTTGTATAAATGAAATGATAGCCTCTCTCTCTTAATAAATCTGAAACTTTAAAATTTATATAGCTTCATATAAAATTTTAAAAAAATTTGTTAGAACACCGAAATTAGGATTAGATAAAATGTTTGCTTAATCCATTAAAAATAAATTAAAAAACAAACTAAACTTGCGGTGACTGGTATTGACCAAATAAGTCAAATAAAAATGTACCACCTTTAGCAAAAACGTAAGGAATGCCTATATAAACGCAAACCAAGCATGCGACAGCTGATGTCGACGAAATAAACATAAAAATATACAAAGTGGCATACATTTAACCATTTAACAACAAGTAAATGGTGTATATAAACACAAACCAAACTTCCTATGGGTGGTGACAACGAAATAAACCAAATACAAAAAATAATACATTAAAAACACTCCAAGTAACATACCTTCAACGGGAATGTGCTAACTTAACGGTAAGAACTTCTCAATGGCAGGAATATGTTCGTAGTCTAACCAAATAGAAGAATACATTGAAGTAGAGGCAGAGTGTTTTCGCTTTCATTAAGATAAGGCTTATTACGCCAGCATAATTAATCAGTAGATTTACGCGAATCATGACAAATGATTAGAGCTTGTGTTGCCGACATCGTGCTTAAATGTCTGTCTAATTAGTAGACGAACAAACAGGAATTTCAAAATAAATTAAACTGGTGAAATTACAAGAGTAAATCAAGGTAATAATAGTTTCAATTCTGCTATTTTGCATCTCAAAAGGATTGTGAGCTACAAAACGTTGCGAAAATTGAAGATAGATTTTATGCAGTTCTCTTGCTTAAACCTAAATATTTTACAATGGTAAAAAAAAGTTTTGTCGTTTCCTAATGAGTGCGCTTTTACACATTCTCGATTCTTAGCGAGAATTGTAATACGATTAGAACTGGTTCAAGCAGATTAGTGTATGATTGATGATTTATACACACTTCTGTCGTATTTTAGTCAGCTTTTCAAACTTGTAAAATACTCAACATGAGTGGAGAAGAGCACCCAAGACGCTGACTTGTGTGACGTCTATGGAAAGGGCGTGGTAACAGTTCGAGCATACCAAAAATGGTTTGCTAAATATGGTTTGAATGTTGTTTCCATGAAAGATGAATCCATATCTGGCAGGCCATCAGGTGTTGATGACGAAGTATTATGCAGAACAATCAAGAGAAATCCCTCGTTAACTTTCACAAAAGTGAACTTCAATCTTGTAATTCATTAGACTAATACTTTGCATTTTATGTCGTTTTTTTAAGTATTAGGGAGAGATCTGTCGCTTTTTTTTCTAAAGAAAAAGCGATAGAACTTTCCCTTACACCTAACAAATAGTCTAAAATAACTAAATATAGAAAAATGGGACACATTCTTTGCTTTTTAGTAACATAAAATTATAAATGACATAAATATGCTGAAAGAATTTTTTTTGGACTTTTCTCAATACATAAAATTTAAAACATTAAAGTCTATTCTTTAAATTATAAGCAAGTTTAAATTATTCAATATGAATGGAAGTATTTTGTATTAAATGTTATTCCTTTCATTTTTTACCTCTTTATATATATATATATATATATATATATATATATATATATATATATATATATATATATATATATATATATATATATATATATATATATATATATATATATATATATATATATATATATATATATATATATATATATATATATATATATATATAGCTGACCAAGCCACGCGTTGCAGTGGCTGAGTTTTTAAAATACATTGAATCAATTTTTTACTAATTCTTGGGTTCAATCAAATTAATATTTTCTAAAAAAATTTAGAATAGGTTCATTCATAGGAGATTAAAAATAAAACGTTTCACCAAAATTTAATAGTAATAAGTAAAGTATCGAAATTTTGAAATTAAGCACAAATCAACATATACTTTCTGAATTTACATTTTATTCATCTTATATTAAATTATAGTTTGTAATCAGTGACTTACTTATAAAATATACTATATAAATTAAAGACATCTAAAAATAAATTGTTATAAATGAGGTAGATAACATTGACATCGAACTATTATTATTTTAATTTTAAATTATATTAAAACTAAAAATTTTTTCCGCGGCATTATACTGAAATAAAAAAATTAAAAGAATTTATCATTTGAATAAATAAATTAGATCAAAATGTTCTACTGAATAAATTAATAATTATCAAATTATAAAATAAAAATAAAAAATAATAAAAGGCTATCAAGAAATACTTACATATTTTCGAGGTGGTATGAAAATTAGTAGAGAAAAACAGTAATAAATAAAATTTTATTTTACTATTTATAATATTAAAAATATTCAAACTGAATACTGCACAATAATAACACAATACAAAGTATAATTATGAAAATGATTCACGAAAAATTGTTATAGTATCATTATACATCATGAAAATATATGTAAATTCTATATTTAACTACGCGCTTGCGCGCGCACGATAATTTTCTCGAAGATGGTATAATCTAGAAAAATAAACACGTCGCCATCTGCCGAATACCTGTGCAACGAATACCTGTGCAACTCATCTGCCGAATACCTGTGCTAAACCGCCATCTATTAGGAACTTACAGTACTAACCTAAAAAAATAAAAATAAAAATTTAGGGTTGTACTACCCCTAACATTTAGGGGGATGAAAAATAGATGTTGGCTGATTCTCAAAAATACCGGATAAGCACAAAAATTTCATCAAAATCGGTCAAGCCGTTTCGGAGGAGTATGGCAACGAAAACTGTGACACGAGAATTTTATATATTATATATATATATATATATATATATAT